>CM044889.1:33854851-34086071 GCA_024500025.1 Syzygium aromaticum | reverse complement strand
TACAAAGGTAGAAAGCCCAGCATTTCATATTTTCGAGTGTTTGGTTGTAAATGCTTTATTCTTAAGAATCCAAATGACCACACTGGCAAGTTTGATGATAAAGCAGATGAATGATTCTTACTTGGATATTCCACTACGAGTAAAGCATACAAAGTCTTCAACAAAAAGTCTCAGACTGTGGAAGAAACAATGAATGTTAAGTTTGAAGAAAATATTCAGACTCACAAAGATGAATATGAATCATCTTCCTATAATCAAGAATTATCAGAAGCTCAATTTTCAAATACTGTCAAATATACAGAAGGAGTAAAAGAAGATGCAATCCAGACGTATCCAGAACCTTCAGAGTCTGATATTATTCAGAAGGTAAAATATGACAAAAACTGGAAACATAAATCCAGTCATCCAAAGAACCTTATAATTGGAGAAATAGAAGACAGTATCAAGACTCGATCTAAGTACAAGGAAAACATCAGCAACTTGGCCTTGATATCAGAAATAGAACCAAAAGAAGTTGATGAAGCATTATCAGATGAAAGCTGGATTGAAGCTATGCAGGAAGAACTTCAACAGTTCAGAATCAATCAAGTATGGGAGTTTCTGCCAAGACCTAAAGACCAACCAGTCATTGGAACAAAATGAGTATTCAGAAACAAGCTGAATGACAAAGGGAAAGTTACAAGAAATAAAGCAAGACTAGTAGTAAAAGGCTATTCTCAAGAAGAAGGCATAGATTATGATGAAACATATGCACCAGTTGCCAGGTTAGAAGCCATTCGGCTACTATTAGCTTATACTTGTTTTCATAACTTTAAATTATTTCAGATGGATGTGAAAAGTGCCTTCTTGAATGGATATATCAAAGAAAAAGTATATGTTGAACAACCACCTGGTTTCGAAGAACCAAAGAAGACTGACTATGTCTACAAACTCAAGAAGGCTCTTTATGGTTTGAAGCAAGCACCACGTGCTTGGTATGAACGACTAAGTAACTTCTTTTTCCAAAATGGTTTCACCAAAGGTAAGGTTGATACGAACCTATTCATCAAGAAAAAAGGTAAAGATTTTCTGCTTGTTCAAATTTATGTTGATGATATAATCTTTGGATCCTCTAACGAATTGTTTTGCAATGAATTCTCTAAAGATATGTAGAACGAGTTTAAGATGAGTATGATGGGAGAATTAACATTTTTTCTTGGCCTACAAGTGAAACAGACCAAAAATGGTACATTTATTTGCCAAGAGAAGTATGCCAAGGATATTGTCAAGAAATTTGGATCGCAAAATTGCAAGAAAACAAACATTCCCATGTCTCAATCATCCAAATTGGATAAAAATGAAAATGGTAAAAAGATTGATCAAAAGGTATACAGAAGCATGATAGGTTCATTATTATATCTTACTACATCAAGACCTGACATACTTTTTAGTGTTTGCATGTGTGCAAGATTTCAATCATATCCAAAGGAATCACATTTATCTGCTGTTAAGAGAATAATCAAGTATATTTGAACTTATCCAATGCTAGGTCTTTGGTATTCTAAAGATTCAGACTTTACTCTTACTAGATATTCTGATGCTGACTTAGCTGGATATAAAGTGGACAGGAAAAGTACAACAGGTATATGTCAACTGCTTGGGAATATACTAGTATCATGGTACTCCAAAAAACAAAATACAGTTGCACTTTCCACAGCAGAAGCAGAATATGTAGCCTTGGGAAGTTATTGCGCACAAATTCTGTGGATGAAGCAACAATTACAAGACTTTGGCATTGAAGTATCAAATGTCGCAATCAAATGTGACAACACAAGTGCAATCAATCTGACAAAGAACCCCATTCTCCATTCTCGAGCTAAGCACATTGAAATCAAGCATCATTTCATTCGAGATCATGTTCAAAATGGTGATATGAATATTCAATTCATTGATTCTAAGAATCAATTGGCTGATATATTCACAAAACCTCTTGACAAATCTTCGTTTGAGTTCATTAGACATAAACTGTGCATTGTTTATCCCTTTTAATGTATCATCTGTTAAACATAAATTTTTCAGACTCAACTCTTAGTCTGAATGTCCTCTTCAGACTCTAAAGAAAGGTACGTCCATATTTCAAATTTTGGCGGGAATATTTTTGGTAAGATATTATTATATTGGAAACAAATCAGGTACGTATTCTAATTTATTTTTTGCCTAATATATTTTCCTGATTTTATCATGTCTCTTATGCTTATAAAGTATATTCTTGGGATTACTTTTTATTCTTTTTAAAAATTTCTTTCTCTTCAAAACCCTTGCGATACTCTAAAACCTTTTCCTCTTTATAAACCTATTCGCCTTTTATCAAACCCTATCAGTTCATATTTCACTCTCCAAACCCTTCCAATACTCAGAGCCGCTCCTCCTCTCCCTTTTCTAAAGATCAAATCTTTCGGCCACAAAGGTGCTCAAAATGCCTTTCAAGAGAAGATCTTCACGCATTCTCAACCAAGAATCAAAAGCTACTGCACCAGCAGAGCATCTGGATATTTCCGATACAGATTCAGATCATCCCGAAGTTCTCTCCGAAGCGACACCACTAAGGCACTCATCTTCTCATAAATCTTCTGGTAAAATTGACTTTCGTTTCCGGAGTATCAAGTTTGTATGGGAAACATATCAAAAGCTGAAACGGTGTAATGCTTCTGCAACGGTTCTCTGTGCGTGTTTGCAAGATAATAATCTCTGAAGAACATCTTGTCTAGACTTATACTCTATTTTGTTCTAAAAATGAAACTGCTCCTACAAGCTCTGCTCCAAAAGCATCATCTTCCAAAAAGGGCAAAGAGAAAGTTGGAGAAACTTCCACTCCCTCTGAAAAAGAATCTACTCCCACAAGCCCTTAAACCGATCAGTATCTCAAAATATATGGTTCCTGATGATGATGCAAGACTTTTTTATACCTTTGAGATGAAGGTGGGAATCGCATCTGGCTTACCTGGCACAGGTGGATTATTCAGAAGTAATGAGCACAACATGTTCTATAAAATGTTGCTTGCTCGGGGAGTCATCAACCACAGGATAGTGGATTTTGGTTATTTAGAGAAGGCAGGAATCTCAGTAGAACATTTGTTTCAGGAATTATGAATTTATGAATTCTGTCTTCAGTCTAGTACTGTTTTTGCCGAATTAACCGCATACTTCTATTCCAATCTCTCCATTCTGTCACCAAATTGGATTCAATTTACTGTTGGTGATCAGAAGTTTGATTTACAAGCGACTGATTTGGCAAAAATAATTGGAGCAAGACATTCCAAGTTCATTCCTTTGGCAGTGGATGTTGAAGAGGCTTCGAGAGTTGCTTCCGAGAATCTCAACTTTGCTCCTAAGGGACATATTTCCTATTCTGACTTATCAAAACGGTCGGTGATCTTGCATAAGATCATTATCAACTGTTTAAAGCCCAAGGCAGCCTCTAAAACTAACCTTTCCAGATCCGAAATCAAGCTCATTTGGGCTATCTTAAAAGGTCAATCCTTTTCTCTCCCTCATGTCATTATTTTTCATATGTACCGAACTTTGCAGAAGGACAAGGGACAGTTACCCTATGGGGCTCTAATCTTTCACATATTCATGTTCCTTAAAATATCTATTCCTGCTGATTTGCAAAAGAACCATATCCCCTACATGTATGTTGGAGAAAAAATGGTCTCCAAAATGAAAAATTTTGAAGATATCAAGGGAAGAGTACAAGGACAAGAGGCTCAACAGTCAGAGGGAAAATCTATTGGAAAAACAAAAGCAGAGGAGCCAAAGAAAAAGTCTGGTACAGCCAGCAAGATGCCTGTTTCTCCTCCTCCAATCAAAGTGTATAGCAAGAAGAGAAAATTTCTTCTGCATGATGAAAGCGATGATGAAGAAACAGAATACTTTGAAATAGGACGCACTGCAGAAACAGTTCATAAAGATCCTATACCTTCTACAGACCAGGCACCTGTTCAGGGGGAGCATCGACCAGCATCAGCGTCAGGAGATGATCAATCAGTATCAGAAAATGTCACGCCCCGTACCCCACGGCACGCAACATCCCGTCACGGTCGATTAAGGTGCAACGCTCCCAGGAAGCGTCGCCGACCCACGCTCAAACAAAGATCAATCACATGCGGAAGCAATAAATAATTAAACCCTGACACAACCGATATGAGAACCAGGGCAGCCAACATCACATAAGAAAATAATTACATAATTGTATTACTATTAAAAACCATTTAAACAATATTTACAAGTACCAAAAGAAAATACAAACGGTTAGTAGCCACTAGGTCAAAAAAGGGGAGTAAGTGGCTAAGGGGTCAGGCTAAAACTCAAGTAGAGGGCTATAGTCCAAAAAGATAATGGCCCTCACTGCTAACTAAGGGTACTGGTCGAACCTAAGGCTCCTAGTCGGGATCAGACGACTCAGTGGAATCATCTGACGGCTCCTCAAAAGTATCCTCGCTAGTCCTCGAATCCTTCGAATCCATGGCCTGGGCTCGCTCGTCCTCAGAGTCCGGCTCCAACTCCAGGTCAAGATACATCTCGAACCCCTCCTCATCCGATCCTAACTCAGCAACCTCTCCATCCTCCTCGACATCCTACGCCATGGCCTCGAGTCCGTCATCCTCCTCATCCATAGGCTCGGGGTCCTCAGCTAGCACGTCGGGCTCCTCATCAAGCTCCATCAACTCGGGTGTGACCTCAGGGTCTATCACCTCACCATCGGCTATGTTAGGCTACATCAACCCGCCCTCGACTGGGATATCAAAGGTCCTAAGGGGCTCTCCCTCATTCCCATTGGCATCCCGGTGGCACCATGCCACGTATTCCTGCTTCTGATAATAATCAACGCCTATATTCACAACTACTTCTGATCTATACCTCACAAAAGCCTCCCCATTTCCTGAGGGGAAGGTACTAGTATATTGCCGGATCTGCAGAGGGATCCCAAAAAGTGGCGGTGGTCTCTCCATCTTCACGGCCGGGGGTCTGAAAAGTTTCGGTTTAAACAACCGTGAGACAAATCTCAGTGAGTTCAACCCCTAAACCTAGGCTAGGCTAACATGCAATCTCCTGACCGGAAACAATCATTTAAAATCATAACACAACCATAATCAAACAATTCTCTGACCCTGCAGGTTAGACAGTTCAATATATAATAATCATGGCACATACGTGGCACACACAGTCACACGTACGCCAAACACATGCTCACGTACCGAGTCTCACACACTCGCATGCTAATCAATGCATGTTTATGCATGCAAATGTCATCGACATGTCATGCACATTTCCCCGGCCCACTGGCCCACACTGGCACACTTGCCCAATTCATTATTATTTATTACGACTCGAGTCATCACTTTTTCACGGCCCGGTGCGTCTAGCCTGCTCCAAAGTGCATGAGGCGCAGCAACCGATCTGGCCCAGTGTCTCTAGCCTGCTTCAAAGTGCATGAGGCGCAACACTGACTCCTTGCGAACCAGAGCCTGCTTCAAAGTGCATGAGGATGGTCGCCTTCCGAACGTACCGGGCATCGTCCTGCTTCAAAGTGCATGAGGACGGTATCGACCCGAAGGTCCTTAGGTGATCACGCAACTCATTATTATCTGAACCCAGCGTATGACGCCTCAGGGTATTTTAGGTGATCACATGCTCATGGCAGACACGCATTCTCGCACAAGTTCATTACATGCCTCACTCTCGGCATACACAATGCGTGTCCATGTTATGCAATGCAATGCACCATGAGTGCCAATATAAATCGAACACCCAACATACAACATGGCAATGCGAAATCAATCACTATCAAGCACAATTGCCATACAATCAGTCAACCCGGGCATACCCGGCAATTCCACCAATGTACTCCTAACTTTGCCAATTAAACCAAATATCCTTCCTAAACAATTCTCATTGGCCAACTACAATTTCCGAATTACAAATTCTATCGAACAGTACACTAATCTTTCTCAGCCAGTACCGGTATTCCTAAACCAGTCCAGAAAATCACACTAATCAGTCCTAATCCGGGTTTAGGAATTTTACTCACCTAATCCAAGCTCACGACGACGGGGAACGGCGGCCGATCACTGGTGAACAGTGAAACCGGCAGCGAATTCCCGGCAAACGGCGTACGGATCGCAGCGGCCGGCGGTGTGAACAATGCCGGGGTGAACAGTGCGCATGAACAGTGCCGGTGAACAGTGATTCTGTACGGACACTAAGCAGACAGCGGGAAACGGTGGCCGGCGAGGCGCCGATGACGGCGGCGTACAGACGCGGTGAACAGTACCTACCGTACGGACAAATGTATGGACAGGCATGGTCAGCGTCGTACAGCGTGGCTGGACGGCTGGGTGGCGACGGAACAGCGATCGGAGCTCCGGCGAAGCTCCGGCGGTACTGTTTGCAGACTGGGAAAGAGAAAAAGAGATAAACAAGGCTGTTTTGGACAAAAACCGGGGCTGTGGTGGCTGAACAGGTCAAAGGGAGGTCCAAGGGTGCTGTGGCGACAGCTGGTGGGCGAACAGCAGCTCCGGCTGGTACTGTTCCGGCGTGAACAGTACCAGAAAATGCAGAACCGGAACTGCAGAGCAAGAAACGAAGAAGAAGAAGAAATTGCACGGGGAAAATGACTGAATAGCTGAGAGGAGAGAGATAGGGTCTGGTCAAATAGGTCAAAGGTGGTCTAAGTGGAATCCATGTGTCAAAATTGAGGGCTATTTGACACTTTTGCCCTTGATCCTAGGGCTAATATTCATCCAAATCCAATAATTTAGGGGTAAAATGGTCATTGGTCCTTAACCCAAGCTGACCAGACCTGGTTTAGCCCTAACTAACCTTGGTTAATCCCAAAATTAAATCCAAAATTCGGAATTAATCAAAAGTGGCCTAGGGGCATTTTCGTAATTTTCCGATCCCGAACTGAAATTCCAATTTTCGCACATACGCGTTCCATATGTGCGTGGCCAACGTAATATGGCGTCGGAATCGCGAAATTCATCGCGCAAGCCCTCGAAAATCCACGTCAAAGTTTCGGGAATAAAATTATATTATTTTTCCAATTTTTGTCGAAATTCCACTTTTTGTCCAAAATGACTCTTGGTAAGCGTGGCCACCCAAAAATGGTCTCGGCCTCAAAAAAATAACCTCATTTGGCCTTGAAAAGCGACGCTGGCGTCCCGAGGGGCAAAATCGTAATTTTTCACCCCCGGACCGAAATTCCAATTTTCGTTCGTACTAACTCCAAATGTATGTGGCCAGCTCAGTATGACGTCATATTCCCAAAAATAGTCTCTTAAACCTTCGAAAATCAATATTGAAATCTGGGCTCAATTCCGTGAACAAAACTCGCTAAACTCTCAATTTCAGAGTCTCTCACTAACGGGCGGCTGTTTAGAGGCTACGCGTATCGACCTAGGGCTATCCGTATCATAATGGTCTCGATCATTGAGAGAATGAGAAATTATCGCTAGTTCTAGAGGTCACGATCGTTCGGTTCGAGTTCAAGACTGGTTGGCCACGTGTACTTTCGATCTTACAGAATCACCTGCATCCCTATTGTACATCGTAGGCCTTGGTCAAACCCAATCCATTACCCTTTCCTACAATCGGCCCACGTTGGCCCAAAATATTCCCTCAGTGTCTCTCGTGATCGACGTCCGTTTCACGATAGGATCCCCGGTCCACGTACCGTTTTCTAGTTAGCCATACCCCATTGGTTAGTATCCCGAGAGTGATCAGCTCTGGGCGAGACTTACTAAAATGAAATGCGAAGTAATATCAGTTTTATTGATCCCGGAATTATATCGAAATTCGGGCTGTTACAAAAAATGTCCAGGAACAGCCTTCAGGCACTGCAACTATTCTCTCCCTATTGCTCGAGATCAAGGCCAAACAAACTACTGTTGAAGAAGATCTGAAAAATCTCCATCACATTGTTGAGGAAAACCATCAGACTCAGAATCTTCAAGCAGCTCTGAATAAAGCAGAACTTACAAAGGCTATTGATCTGTGCTCCACCAACTTGGACAAAGCAATGGGAGAATGCAATTCCAAGATTGAAGAAGCTGTTTCCATTCTTGAAAATTTTCAACTCATTCGCACTCCTTCTAAAAAATAGCCTGTTTTTCTCTCCAAAACTATCTCTTTTTCTTGGTCTGTAATTCCAAATACATTTTAAACTGCTTGATTGCTTAATATCATTGATCTATTCTATTTTTTGCTGATGACAAAAAGGGGGAGAAATTATATGCAGATACATTTTATGCAGATTTGATATACTAATATGTCGAATCATATGCAAGTTACATACAAAGGAAGAGATAAGACACAGATATCAAACGAGTTTGCACTTTTCATATTTAATCTGTGACACAATATGCTTAATATGCTTTCAAACTAATTCAATCTGCAGAAAAGTTTTGTCACCATAAAAAATGGGGAGATTGTTGAGAAAAACTCTTATTGATTTTGAAGTTGACAAAACTGTCCATGAGTTTTTTTTATTGTGAAAGAATTTCAGACTCAAAGTTCAGACACAAAGCTTAGACGCAGAAATTCTTCAGACGCAGAAATTTTGCAGACGCAGAAATTCTTCAGATGCAGACGCATAAGTTTTTTAAATGCAGACACAGAATGCAGAACCAAACATAACAGCTAGTGATCTGGTATAGATTTCACAAAAGGAAAGTTTTGATATCAATCTAATTCAAATTGATTAACAATCAAAGATTACGACAAGCATGCATTACAACAGATAAAGCTCTACTTATGGAAACCAAGATTCTGATTGTATGGACGACCAAAATCAGCGGGATTCAGATTTTATCAACCAACAGCTACTCAATCCATTTTATACAAATCTGTCCAAAAGTGAATATTGGAAGATGATCCTCTGAAGACTGTCCAACGGCTAGTTTGGAAGTGGAGGAGTATAAAAGGAGATCAACGAGGAGCAGAAGGTAGTGAATGAAATCAAGAATCAACATTTCTAAAGTCTGAGCATACTCCGATTCAATCTCTTGTCTTTCGTGAGCTAAAAGTGTAATCTTTCGAGAGGTGTAGACAGTGTTATAAGTGTGTGCTTAGGTGTGAGATAGTGTAATCTATCGGCTTGGTATAAGCAGCACTAGTTTCGGGAAGAAGTGCTCGAGTTTTAGCGGCACAACTTGCTGTAACTTCTCATTGATTTGATTAGTGAAATCCAACCAGTAGGCTGTAGCGTGGGAGAGTGGACGTAGGCTTGCTATAAGCCGAACCACTATAAACTTGTGTGCAGTTTTTCTATCCTTATTTTATTACTTTGAACACTGCACATCAGGAACACTGTCTTTATAAACTGCTTTGAATCTGAACAATATTCAGACTCAACTGTTTTCTTTCATTTCGGCATAATCTGGTTAAAATCACTTATTCACCCCCCCTCTAGGTGATCTTTGCTAGCTACTTCAAAAGGAAGAAAAAACGAAGAAGGAGAAGAAGATCAACATACAATGTCATTCTATCAGGAAGAAGTGAAAGTACTACCTTAAGAAAGACGGCGGTGCTTGGAGGTAGGACGAGCTGATGCTGCGGCTGTTTCCCATCGGAGGTACACAATATTACTATAAAGGACATTTAGATTAAATTTAACGAATCTGGATCTTTAAAGATTAAGTGTATGTATCTTTGAATGAGAAGTATATCTAAGTAATCGGGCGGGTTTGGTCAAATAGGTCAACCCCATTTAAATCGGATTGATCTTTCTTTATCTTATCTTTTATTATAAAAAAAAAACTAATAACTTACGTGAATTGAATAATCAAGTCCTATCAATCTTAATTTGTTTTATCAAAGTCCATTTTAGTCCAATATGGTCCTCTAGTTACTAAAGATGGGAAAATTTAATCAAATTGATGACGTATTGTCCTTGTCCTTGTTCTTCCTCAACTTCCGGGGCTTGTCGCTTTATCAATTTGTTCGTCCTACCCCAATCAAACGTTAGGTTTATTTTTCATATTGACTACATGTTAGTACTTTCTTTTGCCTTAGTAGGACGGCAAGTCATTTTTCAAGACTAAACATATACAAAGTCCAGTCATCAATTTGACCGAAATTTCAGATCTTCGGTCATTGGAGGACGATATTGAAAACGGACTAAAGTTATAAGACGTGATTGCACACATTAAAATTACTTGAACTGATTGCATAAATTAAGAGTTATCTGCATAAATTAAGAGTTATCTGACTTGATTGCACAATTCATCAAGTCCTAGATCTGATCCGATAAGCACTATGCACAGTGCAGATCAATTCCCTTGTGAGTTGATAGTGCTTATCCTCTGAGAGCTTGAATCTGCTAACCCAATTCACTAATATCCAAGCCCATTGAAATAGTAAAGTTATAGTACGTGTACACTTGTATTGCCTCGAGTTCTAGTTCTTGCACAATACTCTATGAGCAAATTTAGAGAATAATTCGGCTAAAAATCAGAATTGATCCAAGCTTTGAACAGAGCAGTACTCCATGTCTTGCATTCGAGCCTCTTCGTTTTTTGGCAATACCATTCGAGCTTGAAAAACAAAATTAGGATCATTCGGGAAGGGTGGGACAATGAATCCGAAGCCGTCCGCATAGTTCTGCTTATAGAGTCGATATGATGACCCAAAAAAGAATCCAGCTTCCTGGAACAACAAGAACATGTGCACTTTCAAGACAGCAACTTACAAATTATGCCAGTGACTTTTGGTGAATCTTAAACTCTTGAAGGGTCAGAAAAAGGTAATCTCTAAGCTTTTCGATCCTCAGGGGATCTCTAGTAACTTTTTGAGGAACATCTCCACGATTCCCTGCTCTCGACGATGCCATCTGGGCCGTATCATGAATTTTTCCAGGACCATCGCATGCTTCAGCAACAATTGCAGCACGCGAGCCTCCTTCTCGCACAGGAATGCATTATATAATTCAATCTGCCCAAGGTGCAAGCCGAAACAACTGGATGCCAGATCCAATATCGCACCATCTTGACCATCACCGGGATATAGTTCGATACCCTGATTATCCAAATGAGAGAAGCACGGTTTAGACATCACGCTTTTCGACGGCTGAAGACAACAAGAAAAGAAGGTTCTTCTTTAATCAAAATCCAGTTACCTCACTAATTTCAAGGGTTTCAAGATTCAGGGAATTATGCAGCAACTTAACAATCACTTGAAGTTTCAAATCTAAACGCCCGAAGTCCAATACCTTCAGATTTGGAAAGACAGGCAGATGTGAGCAGAGCTCGGCTTCCCAACGTAGAACCTGCAAAGAAGGCAAAACAGACATGCTTGCTAATAAAATTAATCTAGAGGAATCGAGCCGGAGACAAAATAACAGATACCTAGTGCAATTGGAAATGATATTGAGGCGAGATAGAAGTTCCGGATTTCGCTGGATAAACAGAGATACCTACGTTGACAACCGTGCTCGACAGTTTCAATCCTTTGACAGAACACATCGCTTCGAGAAGCTTATGTAGATGGTAGGCAACTTGCCATATCCTACTTACATCACATCCATAGACGGTGATGTGCGCCTTCACTAGTGAGCACGACTTTTCAACCTGATAATCATTCAAGAATGGACTTATGCAACTTATGCTTTCTAGAATATGTCAAAACTCGACAGTTATGTGGGTGAAGTGACGAATAATCGAAATCCTCGTCGATTATGGTCAAGATCTTCAGCATTGGAGCGCTAATAGTCAGTATCTCGAGATTATCCCAATTACAGTTGGTTATGGTCAACTCCTCAAGCATTGGGCTGGATAACAGCTGCTCGGTCGAGCGCTCGTCCACAAACGTGATGTCCATGAGATACAAGAGTTTAAGATTCGGAAGCCAAATTCGAGTAGATAGTTTCAATGCCCCCGAGATGGATAACTTCAAGCGAGTCAGTGTTGCGCAAGTGAACAAGCATTGAGGCAAGACGGAATTTCCTGGGATTTCTGAAAGGGAGACAGAGCACTCTTCGACATTCCACTCTACGGCAGCGGATAACCGTAAATTAACAAGCGATGTATCGTCCAAAACTTTAAAATCCAGGTCAAACTGTTTTATGCGAGAGGAGCCTCGGAGAAGTACTCTTACCGTGAAGTTGGTAAAATGCTCCCTCCTGGAAAAGCGCCACTCGCATAGTACAAGATTAGGATGAGAGGTCCAGAGAGATTGCCACTTTTTCGACAGCACGCACGTTCTAACAGCATCCTTCATCGGAACAATAGATAAGATGTGTTCGAGAATCACGTCCGGAAGATCATCAATGTTGCAAATGACCGCATCCATGTCTTGTTCTTTGTTCGGCTTCCGGATACTTGGAGCATGAAAAGCACCATCATTCATCAATGAACGACACATGCAATCGATCGAGCTAAGATGTGCATCTTTGATTCACAACAGAAGTTCGGAATAGCTATATTTCTTCAGTCTAGAAATTCGACTCGTTATCAATATTAAATCCAACCCATCATTCATCCCCTCATCTACAATCACAACACAGTACTTCGGAATCAGGCCAATCAGTCCAACTTAAATCTGATCAATGACGAGACTACCCGTAAATTGTATCTTTTAGCCGAGTTCTTGGTGATCACCCTCTAAGGTTGCTGGGTTTTTTTCTTTTCTAAAACAAGCTGTTCCCTGTAAACGTCGTCCAGAATAAAAAAGCAAAAAAGAAGGAAAGAAGAGGAAGAAGAAGAAGAGGAGCATCAACATGCAATGTTAAGCCAATGGGAAGGAGAGAAAGAACCACCTTAAAAAAGACTAACGGCGCTTGGAGGTTGGACAAGAGGCTTGCTGCTGCTTCTTTTTCCCATAGAAGGTATACAATATTACTATCTACGGTGAGAGTTTGGCGGGGATATATGTCAGGCCCGGCGAGGAAGGCAGAAGAAGGAAATTTATAGGGTGAATTTCAACGAATTTGGATCTTTACATATCAAGTTTCTTTTTTGGCGATTTTGATGTGTACGTGTCCTTGAACGAGAAGCATCTCAAGTAATCGGGCGGGTTTGGTCAAATAGGTTAACCCGATTTAAATCGGATTGATCTTTTTTTATATCTTATCTATGTTAAAAAGAGGGAATTTAATTTTTGGTCTTATAACCTATGTGAATTTTATGATCAAGTCCTGTAGATCTTAATTTGTTTAACCAAGTCCATATTAGTCCAGGGTTCGATTTAGTTCTCTAGTTACTATAGATGGGAAATTCCGGTCAAATCAACGATGTGTTGTTCTTGTTCTTCCTTAACTTCCGAGGCTTGTTGCTTTATGAAATTTTGTTTTTTTTTTTTGGTAAGGTGCTTTATGAAATTTTTTTTTTTTTTTGGTAAGGTAAGTAGTATATAAACTTTTCAATGTGTGACTTACAAAGAAAAGCCAAACACAAAAACCTCGTACCAAAAGTGACACAAAAAAGTGTCCCGACGGGTGCAAAGATGTTGCGACTTTGTCAAAAGGTGGACAACAAGTGCGCAAGTAGCTACGGCCCAAACATTAGGCAACCAAGAGAAAGAGACTAATAACAAGCGAACAACAAGAGATCATTCAAAAATAGAGGACGAGATACCCCAATTGGTCTGGGTCCTTCAATTAATAGGAGAGTCTTGAACCGGCTTGAAAGAAAGGCCTTTGTCCCTAACCACCTTGGCAAGGTGATTGTAGAGGGCCGGCAAGTAGAGGGTCCGATCCCTAAACAGCATATGATTCCGCTCCATCCAAATAATGTGGCACAGAACCCCAAAGGCAAATCGAGCAATGCGGTGATGAAAGTTTGGACCTCCAATAAATCGAGAAGCCCATCGGAGATTTTGTTGCCATGTACCATTTTGCCAAGAAAGGTTGCAATTAGCTGCCCAAAATTGCGCAAGGGTGCATGTACGAGGACACTCGAAGAAAATGTGATTTATAGAATCTGGTCTATTGTGGCAAAAAGCACAAACACCTTCAGAGATTCTGTGGTAGTTAAGCAAGAAAACTTGCGTCGGCAACCTATTGAGAGACATCACCCACATCAGAAAACCGTGTCTTGGAGCAATGTTGCGGTCCCAAATGAAGGAACTCCAGTAAACGACTTGTCCTCTATTCCGGATCAAGTCCCAGGCCGAAGAAACCGAAAAGATTCCCGAAGAATGACCTTGCCAAAGAAGTCGATCACCCGTTTCCGAGTCAAAAAGAGGGAGAGGTTCTGACCAGGAATGGAAAGATTGGAGCACATTAGATTGGTGCCATTCCGAAGAGAAAAAATCGCAAACTGAAGCCGTTCTAGAGATGCTCGAACAATAAATATCCCTATCCGAGAAGAGTTTGTAGAGAGGGCCTTTGGTGTGCCAGTAATCGAACCAGAATGAGATGAACCTTCCATTACCAATTTGCCATTTGAAAAGGTCATGGAACTCTTGGCGGATATCTAAGATTTTTTTCCAAACCCAAGAACACACAGTTGGCTTGGAGGCAACCCAAAAATTTTTAGTTTTGAGAAATGTGGAGTGTATCTACTTGCACCATAAGGATTCCTTGTCCGTGAAGAGCACCCAAATATGCTTGAGCATAGCCGCACGATTGCAATCTATTAGTCTGTGAATGCCCAAGCCACCTTCTTGTTTGGGAAGACAGACAAAACTCCAAGGGACTTTGGCGCCTCCTACACCCAAATCTGGACCTTTCCATAGAAATTGCCTGAGGATTAATTCAATCCTCGACAAAACTGATCGAGGGAGCATGAAAACCGCAGCCCAGAACACACATGTGGCATGTAAGACCGACTTGATCAGCTGTAACCGGCTAGCAAATGAGAGGAAGCGCTGGGACCACGAGCGTGCTCTAGCGGTAATAGCATTAACTAGAGAAGTACAATCAGCCTTACTTAATCTGGAGGCGATAATAGGAACCCCGAGATAGCGAAAAGGAAGTGTACCTTCATGGAATTCAAAGGACTGTAGGATTTGGTTACGAACATCTGATGTTCCTCCGGAGAAAAATATTTCACTTTTGTTGATATTCGGCTTCAGGCCAGCCCACCGAGAGAAAAGATCAAGGCCTTCCTTGAGGAGGGCAGTGGAGAGCACATTGGCCTCGGAAAATAAGAGAACATCATCTGCAAAAAATAGGTGAGTGAGCCTAATGGCCTTGCACCACCAAAAGAAATTGAAACCCGGGAGCCGAGGCTTAGCATTGAGGATTCCGGAGAAAACTTCCATCACTAGGGTGAATAGATAGGGAGAAATAGGGTCTCCTTGACGAACGCCCCTACCGCTAGGAAAGAATCCATGGAGGGAACCATTGATGGCAATTGAGAATTTCGGGGATGTCACGCATTCCATAATGAGTCTAATAAACATCCGTGGGAAGCCAAAAGTTTGTAAGACTACCTCCAAGAAACCCCAGTCGACCGTGTCATAAGCCTTCTGAAAATCGACTTTGATGGCACATTTAGGCAAATATGGCCGATGGTGGAAACCCGCAAATAGTTCTTGTGCAAGAAGGATATTGTCGCTTATCCTCCGTTTCTTGACAAACGCATTCTGAGGGGGGCTAATGATAGAAGGCAAAACGGAAGCCATCCTATTAGCCAGGATCTTAGTGATGCATTTGTACACCATGTTGCAGCACGCTATGGGCCTGAAATCATTCATTGCCGAGGCATTGGGCACCTTGGGGATTAAAGTGAGAATGGTAGCATTGATCTCCTTAAGCAGAGAGCCGGATTGGAAAAAATCCTTTATAGCCAATGTGACAGAAGGTCCCACGATTTCCCAGGATGAGATAAAGAAATCAACATTGTAGCCATCCGGACCCAGGGCCTTCCCTTTGGGAAGGGAGAACAAAGTGTTTCGAATCTCAATATCTGTCACTGGTCTAGAAAGAAAATGGGACTGACTCTCATTGAGAGTTCGATCAACCACAGCCTGAATATCCTGAAGAGTTGGCCGAACCGGTGGCTCATTAGTCGCAAGCAAATTCTCGAAGTGAGTGACTATATGAAGCTAGATTGCAGCCGAATCACTAAAGACAAAACCATTATCATCAGAGACAGATAAAATACGATTGTGGAGGTGTCTTTTGTTGACAAAATGGTGGAAATATTTGGTATTGCAGTCCCCTTCAGACAACCATTTAATTCTCGATTTCTGCTTGTAAAATGATTCCTCCAGGATTCTAAGGTCCGAGAAAGCCTGGAGTTGATCCTTTTCAAGATTGGCCAGAGAGAGATTAAAGGGGTCAAGTGCTAAAGCATCTTGAGTAGAGGTTAAAGCTAACATTGCATGGGCGGTACGGCTTGAGATATCAGAGAAGGAGGCCCGATTGAGTTATTTCAGGCGCCCTTTAAGTAACTTAAGCTTTCGGCACAGAATGTACATTGTAGTCCCAGCAATGTGCGAATCCCACACCTGTTTAACATTATCCGAGAAAGAAGGATGAGACATCCAGCAATTAAAGAATTTGAAAGGCTTCCGGGTTGTCTCAGAAGGTAAGATTCTAACAATCATGGGAGTGTGGTCTGATATGCCCGGGGCCAAGAAGGAAGCCTCCGAATAAGAGAAGATTCTGGTCCAATGCTCATTAATAAGGACCCTATCAATCTTCCCTTGTTTGCGGCGCGCACCAGAAGATGTTGCCCAAGTAAATCTATGGCCAACAAATCTTAGATCATCAAGGCCGGCCTGGTCTAAACAAGTGCCAAGCTCATCGAAGGTAGGGATCCAAGAATTGGAGCTACTTAATCTATCGAAGTGGCTTCTGATGGCGTTAAAATCACCAGCAACAATCCAAGGCTCACCAGCAAACTGAAGGCTTGACTGAATAAGATCAGACCAAAGTACGCGCCTAGCCACAAAGGCGTGCTCCCCATATATCACCGATATATGGCAAGACAAGTTCAATGACAGTAGATGCATACGCCCATGAATGGCTTGAGAGGAATTAGAGAGGACAACGAAATCCACTTGTGAGGGGTTCCAACCCACCCAAATTCGTCCACGAGGGGAGAACATGTAGTTAGAGGACCAACACCAACCCAGTAACAATCCAGAGGAAAAATTGTCAAAAAGAATCGGGTTGACTTTAGTCTCGAGTATACCAATAAAAGAAAGATTGTTAGATCTAACTAAGGATCTAATCTCCGCTTGTTTGAGGGGGTTCATGAGACTCCTAACATTCCAAACACCAAAAAACATAAGTACAGGAGGGGATTACCTCCTTTTTGTGCTTTTTGTGCCACCCCGTTTTCTAGATTTCGGGAGAGGCACCTTGGTCGTCTTAGGGCCGCTACCAAGAGTGGGTAGAGCCATCACAGGAGCAGGAGGGGAAGTGTCAGGACACTCGGTTTCAGGTTCGCAACCTTGGTGCACCGAGGATCTCAATCTAGCAGTTGTCGGGGCAGGGGAGGGAGAGAGCTCCTCCGAGTCGCTACCAATGTTACTGACTAATTCAACTTCAGGAGTATCCGAATCAGAACTATCCTCAGGGGAGGCCCGAGAAATCAAGCCTGGATCAGGGAGATTCTGTGTAACCGCAGAAGCAGCCGTGATCTTGGGGGCGTGAGAGGAAGATGCCAAGGCAGGGGTGGGCATATGTGCAACACCCAACTCTGTTGCAGAGGAAGACGCCAAAACAGGAGTGCGAGTATTTCTCTTGCCGACTATCTCCCATGTGTCTTCCCCAGAGGGAGGGGCATCTGCAGGAGCAGCTAATTGAGTTGTAAGCTTCTTAGTGACAGCAAGAACTTCACTAGGTGGAGTACATCTGTGGCCAAAAGTTCCACAAGCAAGACATGAGACCGGTCGCCATTCATAGTCGACCTTGATCGACCAAGTTTCATCGTTCCAAATGACATCAACTGAATCGAGCAATGATTGAGTAGCTTTGACCTCAATGCAAACTCTGGCATATGAGATCATCCTCATTTTTTCAGTTTGAATATCCACATGTAGCGGCTTGCCGATTACACTAGCAACCGCGCTGATGCCCGAGGCTGACCACAGCACATGAGGAATGTTCCTTAACTTAACCCACACGGGTAGTGACTGATGTTGGTCTTTAACCAATCTCAAAGCTGGATGCCATTGCTGGAGAATTAATGGCACCCTAAGGATAGTAAGTGGGCCTCCATCCAGAATTTTCCGCCTAAACGAGGTGTCGGGTATATGAAAGAAATAAAAACCATCAACATTGGCCAGGACATTGGCCACTTGAGTCCCCTAAAGATTTTTGATTGCATTTTCCGTCATCTTGAAAGGTAATTTCTTACCTACGAAATAGCCAACAAGGCACTCCTTCCATTTCGGGTTGATGTCTTTAAGGATCTCCTCTGACATTCAGGCGACTGGTTTACCATCCTTCATGGATGGTGGAATATAGGAGAGGTTAAAACCTTTCTCAGCAGATCTTGCAACAGCTGCCCAGGATCTCTGGGTTGGCACCAGCAGAGGTTCACGAGGTGTTGGCTTGGCAGTTGGTTCCCCTTTACTGTGGTGACGCCTATCCACATATCGATCATTTACATGCGGGTGTTGGGTTACCCGACCAACATCAGAGTCAATAGAAGGCATCTTGGAAGAGTTTCTTCTTCGACTACGATCACGACTTCTATGGCGCGGACCTTGTACAGCCGGTGACTTATTAGAGGATGCACCAGCATTTTTAACCCCAATCGAGGGGGTTTGCTTTGTGGGGACCACAGGCGCGGGTCGCATGTCAACTTCAGAAGGACCAACATTAACACCAGAGGGGTGTTTGGATGGTACCTTAGGTAGCTTGCTTGCCAAATCCGAAGGGGGCTTGGGAAAGGGAAGGTCCACAGAGATGGTGACTTTTTCAGCCATGGAAACCAACACTAAAGAACTTTCATGGGAAGTCAATAGTTCGACCTTGGAGGTCAGAAATCACCAATTCGAACAATCCTACTCCCGTAATTCGGGATTCCAGCAGAAACTAGAAGAAACCCAGGGAGAATCCAAATCCATCCGCAGAACCACTAGAGAAAGCCAATCAAATATCCCAACGGTAAGAGGATATGATACTTACTGGTAGTTCCAGCGTCCAAGTTTCAGAAGAAACAACGGACAGATCAACCAGCGTCACCAGAAAACCAGCGGGTGAACCAGAAAACCAAACCCAAACGAAGAAATCCAGATCTGCTCGTAGGTCTCGATCAAGGCACCACTCGTGGGTTCCTTTGAGTATGGCCTAGAGAAGAACTAGGCGAAGTAGGACACCAAAATTCAGAGGGATTGAGCAGCTGGATTACCCAGAATCGCATCACAACCAGCCGGGTGAACAGGGATACGAACTCCAGAAACTAGAGAGAAACTTGGGATACTGTAGTGAACACTACCCGAGAGATGTGAAAAGTTTTTAAATTAAGCAACTTGCTTTATGAAATTGTTTGTCCCGCCACAATCAAACAATTATGTAAATTGTTCAAATTGACTACGTGTTAGTACTCACCTTTGCCTAAGTAATGTGTCATATCATTTTTTTAAGACAAAATATATACATAAGTCTAGTTATCAATATGAACAAAATTTCAGATTTCCAGTAATCGGAGGATTACATTAAACAATGGACTAAAGTTACGTGACTTGATTACAAACATTAAGAATTACAAGACTTGATTGCATAATATAAGAGTTATAGGACTTGACTGCACTATTCACTAAGTCATAGATCTGATCTCACAAGCACTCCGAAGTTCTAAACAGTGCAGATCAGTTAACCTCGGGAGTTGAGTGCTTATTCTCGAGAGTTTGAATATGCTATCCCAATTCACTAATATTCGATTAGCCTATTGTTATTAAAAAAAATAGTCATATCACATAAAAAAAATTCAAATCATAATACAAAAAAAGCAAATGTATTACCAAGTAACATAATACCACGAAAATACCAAAACCGGTACGCTTGTGACAAATTTATCCCAAACTAATGTTTTGATTACAAAAAATCCAAAATTGATACATCTGTGATAAATTTATCTCAAACTAATTTTTTGACCACAAAAAACTTCAAACTGGTACATTTATGATAAATTTACCCTTAATTAGTTTCAGTTAAATTGAATTAATATCACGAAAAATCACAAACTGATAAAACAGAGGGTAAAACCCCAAACTAGTACATCCATCAACTATCATAGGTTATCAAACTCAGCAATTTAACGGTAAAATTTAACGAAAACGAAGGGAAGGTAAAGTTGTCATAGGTGTACCAGCTTGTGATTTTTTGCAGCAATAACCCAACATATTTTTAACCAATAAAGAAATTCAGCCAAGCCCATTGAAAACTCATAGTAGCCGAAGATTTCTCACATGGGTCCTAAACTAATGAAGATTTGCGTTCTCTATAACAAGGCATATATTATACTCAAAGTTTGGGTTATTCAAGCAGGAAAAGAGAGAGATTTATTTTTCCTTTCCAAGTCTTGTCTCGAAGGGTGCAATCTCGGTTATTTAGGTTAAGAAATTATGGCCGAAATGCGGGAAAATATTCTTAATATTAGTAAAAGAAATCGGATGAAGAGATTCTTGATGGATTGGTCCGTGGTTAAAAAAAGAGAAATGGAAAAATACACAGCAAACAAGAATATGATTAATAAAACGGAAAACCCTCAACTATTACACTTGTGATAAATTTATCCAAAATTAATTTTTTGAACACCAAAAAGCCTAAACTGGTATATCTGTGATAAATTTACCATCTGTTTGTTTCAGTTAAATTTTACTGTCAAATTATTGAGTTAGATGACACATGACAGTTAACAGACATACTAGTTTGGGATTTTATCCTCCGCTTATTATAAGTGTAGCATTTTGTGGTTTTTGGTGGTATAAATCCAATTTAACATTTTAGCGGTGACACGAGTATTGTGGGTCCTTTGAGAGTGCGGCTGATTTTTGATGAAAACTGGATTGTCCCAATTCCTCTCGAGTGGAGCGATCACGGAAGCGTAGAGGTCCGTAGTTGGGTGTCTTGAGGTACTGGCGGTGATTCAAGCACAGGCCTTGAACGAGAAAGACCGAAAACAGGTGCAGCTCGAATGAGATTTGACAGTGCGATGGCAACTGTTCAGGAGAACATAAACTGAATAACAATCGGTCTGCTTTGGCTGGGCTTTCTGTGTTCCCTAAATTGTTAAAACCTCTTCCAAAGATCCCATGCAGATGATGCTTTTTCTTTTCACACAACATGACAACGTTACACACAGATGCTCCATTGCGTCGAATATGTACGTTGAAACAAGTTTCGCATCATTCCATGAGCCAGAAGCCCTTCAGTGGAGCAAACTGCCCTCAAAGTTTCAAACAACGGATGACAAAGGAACAGAGAAGTAAATTCTCATTTCTTTTTTGTGTTTTTTGTTTTTCTGAATAGGAATGAAACTGTTCTCATCTTTTCAAAGAGAGAAAGCGTCACTACCTCATTTCAAAGCTATAAAACAGTGTCCATGAGCCAAAACAGTGAATTCACTACTTCAGGGTAACCTTTCGTTTATTTGACATGGATTATGAATTGAGCAAGTATACTAGACACAAACTGCGATTCGCCACACTTTAGGGCAACTGCTCATCAGGTACAAGATTCATTGGATCCTCCAACATTTAATCAAAGAAGCACACACTCCAATCTTAAGCAACCAACACCACCAACAGATAAAAGGCAAATGTTGCGCAAAGAGACACCAAAGTTAAAGCTTAAATGAAGGGGGGACAATGGAGATTCAACCTGTCCAAGGCCAGAAACTATATTGAACAGGTCAAGCAAGTGAGACAATTTGATATTTTAATGCAGAGACAGATACAACAAAATTCTAACTTTGTGGGCCAACAGCTTACAGTTCTACAAAGAGTACCAGAACACATTGTAAGAGTATTGCTTCATAGGAAAGACTGTCAACTTAGGCTCCGTTCGTTTGGCGAAAAATATTGTGTTTTTGGAAAATGTTTTCCCGGAAGTCATTTTTCTGGAAAATATTTTCCCGGAACATAATTTTCCGGTGTTCGGCAATCAATATGAAATAGTTTTGAAAAATATTTTTTGCCGGCGGATGAGCGGTGACTGACGAGCGGCGGCTGGCGACTGGCGACGGCGGGCGACCGGCAGCGGTGGCTGGCGACCGGCGACCGACTGCGACGGGCGACTAGCGGCGGCAGTGGTCAGCAACCAGGAGCGGCCGGCAACCAGCGGCGGCGGTGGCGGGCGACCGGTGGCGGCGGCGGCGGCCGGCGATCGGTGGCGGCGGCGGCCAGCAACCAGAGGGGGGAAGGAGGAGTTTGGCGGAAAATAATTTCCGCTAGCGGAAGTCATTTTCCATAGACTTAGGCTATTTTGTGAAGGGGGAAGAAAAACGTTTTCCCATGGAAAACGTTTTTCGCCTTCCGAACACCGGAAAATCCGAAAAATATTTTCCGGGAGAATATTTTTCACCAAATGAACGGAGCCTTAAGAGCGAATTGTCTTCCAGGTCATTTGCATTAGCCTGATAGCTGATTCTGTCACGCCCCAAATTTCATCGAGCGTGCAACATCCCGATACTCGGTCGAATTATGTGCGACGACCCAGAAAAACATCGCCGACTCAAAGATTCCATTAGAATAAATCGTGGCGAAAACAATCAAATATACCTAGATAATAAAATTGGAGATCACCAGGAAGAATTAGATCGCCAAACCACTAACCAAACTATACTTCGATATAACATATACAATATCTATTTAGAAACAGATTTATACCATACTGCCACTTACTAATTCATAGAATATACATGCATACCCACTACTATCCACAAACACTGACACAACAAAAAGGATAGATAACCTGGGTTCCTTATTCCTCCAAAAAAATGAAACTCCTTAAAAGATGTGCTCCTAACCTCTCCACTAGTCCCGACGTCCACGAGACGGCGTCCACTCAGAGTCCGACTCGTTAGGACTCAAATCCGACTCCTCCCGATTCGTCGCTTCCATTGATGACTCTAACTCAGCTCCGATCTCTATCGAGTGGTCTATGTCACCTGACTCCACTGGGACCTTATCCCGCTCGTCCTCGATTGGCTCCTCGTCAGGCTCGACCTCTGGCACATAATAGGGATTGTACTCGTACATGGGTACGTCCTCATGTTCATCCTCAAGCTCTGCTTCTGGGGCCTCCTTCGGTTCAGCTCCGGGATTTTCTTCTCCTCCTTCTTGTCCTTCCTCGGGAATCACCTCAAGATCCACGTCCATCCGATTATATCCCGCCTGGAGCTCTTCTGGTTTCGGCTCATGCTCAGCTCTCAAGGGTTCAAGTGCTGCAGACGCAAGATGAAGTCCGGACTGAGCCAGACTAGTCTCCAGGCTAGTCAGCTCGCCATCGGGAGGGGGTATGACTAATAAATCCCAGTCCCCAACTCCATTAAAGGGGACATCGAAGCCTCGGACAGGGCCGAACTCATCGACCCTGTCTTTAAACATCCATGCAGTATAGGTGTGGGCCTGCCAGTGGGGTAGTCCTATATCTACCAAAACTACGGTCGTATGCTTAACCCAAGTAAAATTATCGTCCATCGAATACTCCATAACGTCGTGGTCGGTGTGCATGGGAATTTCGAAATGCTGTGGCGGCGACAGATTCATGGCTCGGGCGGGGAGATCTGAAATGATTTGGTTGATACAACCATGACACATTTTTCAATAAGTTGTAACCTAAACTCTACCTAGGCTACCACATAATTCCAGACGCATCGAGACACACCTTTAAACAATTCACGCAAACACCAACCAAACAATTACGCATACATGGACTCTCGATATAAGCAACCTGCACATTAGCCCATAATCACAATATTCAAACCATACATGCATGCCAACCATTCTCGCGCTCAAACAAGTATATCGCTTGCACAACATGCCAAACCACTCAATTCATACTCAATGGCGCACAAATACATCATTTCCATTTATTTTCCTCGTCGTACCAACACTTACTCAATCATATTCCCAGCCCGCGCAAACACGCCTTAGGCCCACTCGATCGCGCCCCGAGTATCACATGCTTCAGTCCGATCCTACTTTCACTTGCCATCCCACACGTCTCATTCTCAATCACTTTCCCGGCCCGCATAGACACACCTCAAGCCCACTCGATCGCGCCCCGAGCATCACATGCCTTGGTCCGATCCCACTTTCACTTGCCATTCCACATGTCTCATTCTCAATCACTTTCCTCGGCCAGCACCAAATGCGACAGGCCTACATGATCAAGACTCGAGTTTAGAACGCCTCAGCCCGATCTTGATCTTATCCGAGCTGATCGTGCCTCGGACTGATCTCATTTTCCACTTTCTCATTCCTCAGCCAGCGCCAAATGCGATAGGCCTACGAGATTACGATCTGAGCTTAAAATGCCTCGGTCCGATCCCACTCTTACACTTGCACACAACCGGGCATTAAATACGTGCACACAATTGCACCCAATATATTATTATAATTCCGCAACATCGTGAACGCACAATCAACATACAAATTGCCATTTTTTCACACCCAAACATTAACGAATCAATTCCGGCCCTTCACGACATTTTCACGAAATCTCGAGTCGGACCTAACGGCGCAGACCACACGCCAAACAGTACATCACAGCCAACAATTGGCCTCTAAAATTTTGCCAAAAATTCCCAAATTCAATTCTAAGGCCCGTTATTCCGATCAGCCCTTAATTTCTACCAAACTGCGTCTAAACGGGTCCGATAATACTCGATAAACTAGGCGAGGTTTAAATCGTGACTTACCCGACTCTAGACTAATGCGGTTAGAGTGAAATGAGCGGCAATAGGTAGCGGTAGCAACGATTGGCTCACGGCAAACAGCGGCGGCTTGGGCGTGGCCGGCTCGGCTCACGGCCATGAGAGAGAGAGAGTGAGAGGGAGTCGAGAGAGAGGGAGATCGGCGGTTGGACGGCGGGAGGCTTAGCGGACGGGCAATGCGGCAGCGATGGGCGATGTGGTGCGGCGGCACGGCAAGTCAGGAGGGAGAGAGAGACGGTCAGAGAGGGAGAGATTGGGAGGGTGGGAGAGAGAGCCGAATGGGGAGAGAGAGGAGAGAGAGAATGAAGAGAGAGAGAGAAAATGGGTCTAGACTTATTGGCCAAGTTTTGACCAATTTGGCAAAATGACCAAATCGCCCTCCTTTCTATTTTTCATCTGACGGTCGAGATTCAATCTTATCTTGAAATCAACGGCCCAGATCGAATTTTTTCCAAAATATGCAAAGGCAATTTTGGAATTTCTCAAAAAGTCTAAGGACAAAATTGTCTTTTCCAAAATTTAGAGCAAAATGACCAAAATGCCCTTGTCCCTTAAAACTAGCCCTTTGAAATTCCCAAGGGTAAAATGGTCACTTTCCCATTTTCTTGTTGAAATTGAATTTTTCTGAAGAATTCGAGAAAATCCAAAACTGTCTGTTCCAACTGTAACTTCGTTCCAATGTCATGTCGTTACTTCCTAATTTTCTGATGCCCAATTTGGTCTCTAATTAATAATTGAATTTTATGTAATGCCACTTGAGCGATTCTCAGACTAACGGGTGGCTTTTTGGGGAAATTCGCGTATTTGACCCATGACTGATACTAAATCAAGTCACATGCAAGTTCGTTCAGATCGTGATGACCTCGGTTGTCAATAAAATCGCGAGGATCGATAGATAGCTTCGATGGGCACGATCGTTTGGTATAGGTTCTGGATTGTTCGTCAATTCATTTTGTGATCAAACAAAATCACCCGTGATCCACTAGTATGACAGTAATGAGTCGGCCCTTCACTATCATAAGATCGGCCTACATTGGCTCAAAATGTCACATCGACGATTTTATGGTTGAAAGTCAGTTCATGGTGGAGTCTCTCTAGTCGTACGAATTTAAATCCCTAGTTAGCATTTCCCTAATGGTTAGTATCTCAGGAATAATCAGTTCCGGGCGAGAACTAACTACAAGTATGTTCATAAAATTATGTATTTCATAAATCCCAAATAAGCGATTTTAAGATGTCACAGATTCTAACTAAGACATCATTAACATGCATGGTAAACAAAGCATTTGATTGTCCAAAGGACATCTTCACCCAACCAAAGAACCCATCTTGCTGTTTTAGATTCTCGAATTCGTCTATCATGGAATTAGCCTTGTGCTGTCCATCAGGAAATGCAAATAAAATAGCCTTTAAAATATTGTACGTTTAGAACACGTCCTACGTCGAGTTCTATGTCTTGCACAATACTTTAAGAGAAGATTTAGATCAATCAAGCTGAACTGATCCAAGCTTTGAATAGAACAGTACTTCATCTCTTGCACTCGAGTCTGTCTTTTTTTTTTTTTTTTTTGGGCCAAAGCATTAAAGCTTGGAAAACAAAATTAGGAACATGCGCAAGGGCAGGACAATGAATACAAGGCTTTCAGCATAGTTCTGCTTATAGAGTCGATATGATGACCAAAAAAGAAATCCAGCTTCCTGGAACAACCAAAACAGCAACTTACAGATTATACCAGTGACTTTTGGTGAATCTTAGCCCTTGAAAATGGCGATTTCTAACCTTTTAGATCAACAGTGCATCTCTAGTAACTTTTCGCAGAACATCTCCTTGGTTCCCTGCGACAAAGGATCCCGTGCGGACCATATCATGAATTTTTCCAGGACCATCGCATGCTTCAGCGATGGTGCCAGCATGCGAACCTCGTTCTCGCACAGGAGTACATCAGATAATTTAATCCGCCTATGGTGTGAGCCGAAACAACGGGGTACAGGACCCAATATCGCAACATCTTCGTCACCACTGGGATATAGTCTAAGTAGCACCAACACGCTTGGGAGGCATCTGAGTCGGTGTCGGACACGTGTCGCGTGTCTGACACGCTCCGACCGCTCGGACACGCGGTTGACACGTGGTCAACACATGTCGGAGATCCGACACGTGGTCAACGCGCCGAACACACCGGCGACACGCGTGTCCAGCGCTGAAGGTCGTGGGTCACGGAGGAGTTGGAGGAGTTGTAGAAAGGAGATGAGGACAGAGGTGGGGCCTCTTCGACGAGGTGGAGGCCGATGCCTACGCTGCCGCCATCGACTTGCGGGAGTCGCCGCCAACGGGAACGTTGCAGAGGGTGCCGCCCTGGGTCCAGCAGCGGTGGCAAGACTTGCAGAAGTGGCGAGTCTGGGAAAGGTTGTAGTTGTAGTAGCAAAACTTGGTGTTGGTGGAGTCGCAGCGCAGGCAGAGTAGCGCCTCCGCCTGAGGTGGCGTAGGCGGATGGTGCCAGCCGTCTCCTCCCCCCACGATGGCGGCGGAGGCCTGAGGCCGGGCCTGCCTATGCTCGCTCGTGTCCGAAGGCATGTCTTCCCCCTTGCGGGCGTCGAGGAGCGTGCAGAGAAAAAGTGTTAGAACTTAAAAGCCAAGAGTTTGGAGGAGGGAGAGAGAGAGAACGGAGGAGAAGGCACAATTTGTACTTTCCTTTTTTTCAAATTTAATTATTTATTTTTAGTTTCTTAATTAATATATTTATTTATACATAATTATTTTTTGAAAACTTATGTGTATAATTTTTTTAGGGTAAATTCATTCTAGGATTTTTATTATTATTTATTTACTTATTTGAATCAAATTTAAAAATGATAATTTATCATGCATATATAAAAATATATATAATATACAACGTGTTTCAACGTGTCAAAATTCTCTATTTTTGAGAAATAACGTGTCGCGTGTCGTGTCGTGTCGCGTGTCGCGTATCGCATATCGGTGCTACTTAGGATATAGTTCAATATGCTGATTATCAAAATGAGAGAAGCACAGTTTGGACATCATTTGCGACGGTAGAAGACAACAAGAAAAAATGTTCTTTTTAAATCAAAATCCAGCTACCTCGCTAAATTCAAGCATTTCAAGATTCGCGGAATTATGCAGCAACTTAACAATCACTTGATGTTTGAAGTCTAAACGCTCGAAGTGCAATTCCTTCAGCTTTGGAAAGATAGGCAGATGCGAGCAGTGCTCGGCTGCACTACTTAGAATGTCAAGCCCCGAACCCTACAGATACGCAATATCTTGCTATGGTCGTTATGATTCGACGATCCAGGACTCGTCGTCGACCTTTTTCTTTTTATCTTTGAATTATGCAAGCGGAAACGATAACCAACACAACAAACCCCAGACAACAATCAAATCAGAGATAGCAGAGAAAAATCAGTCATAACAAAAGCCCTTTTTTTTTAATCGATTAACCCTAGGAACATACTTATAAGCCCACTTCGGGTGTTTCCATAAAAAACCGGCAGAAAGATAATGGCTAGGGTTAATCTACTTTATCCAAAATATTAGCTTCCAAGCATAACCCTCAAAGACCAAACAAAAACTGCAATACTCCAAACTGCATATGGAGCAACCACAAGCTAAGGTCCTAAAAAAGGTTTAACAACAACAAATGAGATAAAATCTCAATAAGTTAACTGCCTAAGCCCCACTTAGGAGGCCAACTCACCTCTGGGGTCCCTAATCAGGCAATAAAGCACCAACAACAACATCATTAAATAACCATAGTCATCCTTACCTCGCCTTGGTACAATCATTGATGAAATGAACATGTCATATACTCGAAGTATTTAAATAAGTTTTCCATGCATCAATGCATCACAGGCGCGCGTGTCTCGATTATAAGACAGAATCCACTTGGGCATGTCTCATACCATGTCTAGCAGTTTTTATCACATAATTAGACACTATGCATCACACGTATTCCAGTTATTACGGCCCCTCAAGGCTACTACACATCAAGCGATCTGCAGTAAGATGGCAGTCTTTCGACATGACCGGGCTCCGTCCTGCCCCGTCGAGCACAGCTACGTCAAATGATCTACAGTAAGATCACATTCAAATACGGTAACATCAAACAATCTACAGTAAGATGGTATCCCGTAAGAAGCATCGAATCTGCCATCAGGCCGCAATTCGGCATCCAGAGTATTGGCTATCCAGATAATCTCTAGGCATCCGATAAAATCGAGCGTGATCTACAGCAGACCTCGATAAATCGGGCATCGACAAGCGATCTACAACAAGACGGCTCCGACGTATGACCACACGAGCACATAAGCATTCTGGCCAATTATTATCTTTTCAATTAGCCTATGCATTCATGAATAGTGCCAAACACGTTTATCAATCACAAAGCATCACTATCATTTCTTGGCATAACATAAAATAGTTTTATTTCAAAAATCTCATAAATTTCCCTTAGAAACTTTCATTCAAAACAATTTGTCATATAATCAAATTAATCGCGAATGCACAATCAACATACAAATTGCCATTTTTCCACACCTAAACATTGACGAATTGATTCCGGCCCTTCACAACATTTTCATGAAATCTCAAGCCGGATCTAATGGCGTAGACCACACGCCAAACAACACATCACAACACATAGAACAGCACATCACAGCCAACGATCGACCTCTAAAATTCTGCCAAAATTTCCCAAATTCATTCCTAAGGCCCATTATTCCGATCAGCCCTTAATTTCTACCAAACTGCGTCTAAACGGGTCCGATAATACCCAATAAACTAGGTAAGGTTTAGATCGCGACTTACCCAACTCTAGACTAACGCGGCTAAAGTGAAACGAGCGAAGATCGACGGCAGTCTTGCGTCGGCTTACGGCAGCGGCGACGATCAGCTCCCGGCGGGCAGCGATCGGCTCACAGTGGTGGCGGCTTGGCTTATGGCTGTGGGAGGGGAGAGAGAAACCGAGAGGGAGAGGGGAACATGACGGTGGCTTGCGGACGGCGGATGGGCGGCGTGGCACGGCGGCGATGGCGGTCCGAACGGCGACGCAGCACGGTGGGAGGGAGAGACGGCCGGAGAGGGAGTGATCGGGAGGGAGAGGAGCGAGAGTCGAATGGGAGGGAGAGAGAAAGAGAGGTCTTGGACTCGATGCCCAAGTTTTGACCACTTTTGGTAAATGACCAAAATGCCCTTCTCTCTACTTTTCATCCGACGGTCGAGATTCGATCTTATTTTGAAATCGACGGCTCAGATCGAATCTTTTCCAAAATATTCAAAGGTAATTTAGGAATTTCTCAAAATGTCAAAGGGCAAAATTGTCTTTTCCAAATATTAGGGCAAAATGACCAAAATGTCATTGCCCATTAAAACTAGCCATTTGTAAAGTCTTAGGGGTAAAATGGTCACTTTATCATTTTCTTGTCAAAATCGAATTTTTCTGAAGGATTCGGGAACATCCAAAGCTGCACGTTCCAACCGCAACATCGTCCTAATGTCCTGTCGTGACTTCCTAATTTTCTGATGCCCAATTCGGTCTCTAATTAACAATTAAATTTTACATAACGTAACTTAAGCGATTTTCAGACTAATGGGTGGCTTTTGGGGAAATTGGCAAAATCGACCCGTGACTGATACTAAATCAAGTCACGTACAAGTTCGTTCAGATCGTGATGACCTCAATTGTCAATAGAATCGTGAGAATCGATCGCTAATTCCGATGGGCATGATCGTTCGGTATAGGCTGGATCGTTCGTCAATTCATTTCGTGGTCAAACGGAATCACCCGTGATCCACTAGTATGATAGTGACGAATCGACCCTTCACTATTCTAAGATCGGCCTACATTGGCTCAAAATGTCACCTCGACGATTTTATGATCGAAAATCGATTCACAATCGAATTTCTCTAGTTGTACGAATTTAAATCCCTAATTAGCTTTTCCCTAATTATTAGTATCCCATGAATGATTAGTTCCGGGCGAGAACTAACTACAAGTACATTAATAAAATCATTCATTTCATAAATCTCAAATGGGCAAAATTTCGGAATGTCATAATTCTTCTCCCCTTACAAAAATTTCGTCATCGAAATTTACAACTCATCCTATCACTCAAATAATTGGGGGTATTGACGTTGTATTAGCTCCTCATTTTCCCAAGTTGCACCTTCAGTCCCGTGATGTTCCATACCACCTTGACCATCGGGATCGTCTTGTTTAACTCTTTGAAATGGCTTTGCGCTGTTTTCAACCTTTCGCGTATAATCTTAATAGCTTCAACCGACTGTTGGATTAACTCTGGCCCGGTTATAGTCCTTTCTCCCACTTCATCCCAACACACGGGCGTCCTACATGCCCTGCCATAAGGTGCTTCAAATGACGCCATTCCAATACTCTGCTGAAAACTATTATTATACGCGAATTCCATTAAGGGCAGTTATTCTTCCCATTTGCCTTGAAAATCCAGCACGCATGCCCGAAGCATGTCCTCTAGAGTCTGAATTGTCCTCTCAGACTGGCCATTTGTTTGTGAATGATAAGCAATACTAAACTGCAGTTTCAATCCCAATGCCGTCTGCAGACTTTTCCAAAAATTGGCGGTAAATCTGGGATCACGGTCCGATGTGATGGTTACTGGCACCCCGTACAATCTAACGATCTATTGCACATATAAATTAGCATATCGATCCAGTGCAAAGTCCTTTCGCACAGCCTAGAAATGTGCCGATTTGGTCAATCTGTTGACAATCACTCAGATGGAGTCATGGCCTCTTTGGCTTCTTGTCAATCCCATCACAAAATCCATTATGTTTTGTTTCCATTTCCATTCTGGGATTTTTAAAGGTCGCAACAATCCTCCTGCTTTGTAGTGTTGTACTTTCACTTGCTGGCACATTAGACATTTAGCCACATGCCTGGCTATGTCTACCTTCATGCCATTCCACTAATAGTACTGTCTTAAATTCTGGTACATCTTTGTACTCCCCGGATGGGTACTATAACTACTACGACGCGCCTCCAACAAAATCTCTTCCTTAAGTCCCGCATCGTCAGGCATGCATAATCGCCCTCGGAACTTCAAGATCCCATCCTCGGATACTTGGAAGTCCGGTTTCCTATTAGTAGTATCCATCTCCATAATCTTCTGTATCTCTCGATCCATAGACTGCAAAGCTTTAATCTTAGATTGAATTTCCAGTTCAATCCTCAGCATGGTTAATAGGCTTGAGACTCGACTTCAAACTTAAACTCCGAGTCTCGCACATTTTTCAACAAAGTTCATTCTTTGACCATCAAGTGCGCAATGCTTGACTTCTTACTCAATGCATCTGCTACCCGGTTTGCCTTTCTGGAGTGACATAAAATACCACAGTCGCAATCCTTCAACAACTCCATCCAATGACACTGCCTCATATTTAATTCCTTCTAAGAGAATAAATACTTGAGGCTTTGATGGTTAATATAAATCTGAAATTTCTCCCCGCATAAATAGTGTTGCCAAATCTTCAGAGCGAACACTATTGCGGCTAATTCCAAATCGTGCGTCGGATAATTCAACTCATGCGGTCTCAACTGTCTTGACGCATAGACCACAACTTGACCATGTTGCATGAATACACATCCCAATCCTTTCAACGATGCATCACTATATATCTCATATCCTCCGGGTCCTGACGGAATAGTCAACACCGGTGTTATCGTCAATCTATGCTTCAACTCCTGAAAACTCCTTTCACATTTGTCTGTCCATTCAAACCTCGTTTCCTTTTTCAACAAATGTGTCAACGATGTTGCTATTGCCGAAAATCCTTCTACGAAGCGTTTATAATATCCGACCAGACCCAAAAAACTTCGAACTTCGATCACTATCGTTGGTCTTGGCCACTTCATTACAGTCTCAATCTTTGTTAGATCTACTGAGATTCCTTCCCCAGAGATCACGTGTTCAAGAAACGCGACTCGATTGAGCCAAAATTTGCACTTGCTAAACTTAGCATACAGTGTGTTCTCTCTCAAAGTTTGTAAAACTTTCCTCATATAGAATTCATGCTCCTTTGAACTCTTCGAATACATCAAGATGTCGTCCATGAAGACTGTCACAAATTAGTCTAAAAATTTCTTGAACACCCTGTTCATTAAATCCATGAACGCAGCAGGGGCATTTGTCAACCTAAACGGTATGACTGTAAACTCATAATGTCTGTATCTCGTCTTGAATGCCATTTTCGTTATATCATTTTTCCTAATCCTCAACTGGTGATACCCAATCCTTAAATTGATCTTAGAAAATACTGAAACCCCTTGCAATTGATCAAAAAATCATAAATCCTTGGTAGATGATACTTATTCTTAATAGTTACCTGATGCACAGTCTCAACGATCCATCCTTCTTTCTCACAAATAAAACTGACGCTCCTCATGAAGATGCACTTGGACGGATAAATCCTCTGTCTAATAATTCTTGCATTTGTACCTTTAATTCCTTTAGCTTCGATAACGACATTCTATAAGGCGCTTTCTAGATTGGCTCAGTCCTAGGGGCCAATTCGATCGTAAACTCCACTTCTCTTTTTGGTTGCAATCCCGGCAATTCCTGAGGAAAGACATTGGGATAATCGCACACCACAACTATATCCTCTAGCCTCGACTCTTCAGCTGTCGAATCAACTACAACCGCTAGAAATCCTTCACATCCTTCATCCAACAACTTCGTCATTTCCAGTGACGAAATTCAGGGAATCGAGGTTCCTCCTCGATTTCCTATAAATTTGAATTCCGGATGTCCAACAGGTTTAAATTGGATCACCTTGCTATCACAATCCATCACTGCCCTCTGTTTAACTAGCTAGTCCATACCCACTATCATATCAAAATCATACATCGCTAGAACCGCTAAATCAATCCTCTCTTCCCTATTACCAATGATAATCTTACAATCTGGGCACCCCAACGAAACTAAAATCTTATCATTTAAGGGGGTGGTCACACGTAACATCATATCAAGCAATTGCGGCTCCATACTAGTCAATTTAACAAACTGATCAGACACAAATGAATGCGATACCCCCAGATCGAATAAAGCATATGCAACATGATCATAGAGAGAGACCGTACCCGTGACCATGCTTGGCACATTCTCAGCTTCCCTTCTGGCCATTGCATATACTCGTCCTTGTGCCGGCCGCCTGTTCTGGTTCGGGGGTATAGGTGGCCCAACTTGATTTCCAACTCTGAGCGGTGGCAATAAAGTTGGTGATCTAGCTTGTCTATTATTGGGACAGTTCTTCGCTTGGTGGCCCACTTCGCCACATCTAAAATATACAATGCCCCTACTGGGACACGATATAGTCCCATGTCTTTTTCCACATACCCGACATGGACCATTTTGAAAATGGGTCGGTTTCCCTATATTCCTTCTAGCAGGAGGGACAAAACGTCGGTTATCCATCATTAGCCTCTTCCCCAAGTTACGATTGTCCCTACCCTGGGCAAACCTCGATCCAGAAGCGACAGTCCTATCCACTATATCCCGCTCAATAGCTTGAGCTCGTTTGTAGATCTCATTATAGTCCCTCAGGTTCAGAGAAATCATTTGACTGCGAAGATCCGGTCTTAAACAGTCTCTGAACCTCCGAGCCCTATATATTGGATTCTCCACCATACGCGGGGCAAATTTAGATAACTTCGTTAACTCAGCCTCATACCGGTCCACTGTCATTTGCCCCTGACGAAGCCTCATGAACTCTACCAACTTCTGTTCCTAGGCACTCTCAGAGAAATACTTACTATTAAAGGTCTCTACAAACGTCACCTAGTTCTGTGCAATACCAGCCGGGAATACTCGGCATCTGATGGTCTTCCATCAATCATTTGCGTTCCCTTGCAATTGATACGCTGCTAACGTCACTTTCTCCTCATCAATACACCCAAGTACTTCAAAAGCTTTCTCCAACTCCTCTACCCACAGTGACGCAGCATCAAGATCACCTCTACATCAAACTTAGGGGGCTTTAACTTTAAAAACTATTCGACTAGTTGATACATTAATCGATTCGCATTCACTTGCCCCTATCCTTGATCTCTATTATTACCATTTATAGCAGCAGTAGTTACAGCCTCAATAGCTTGGGCAATAGTAGCATCTCGCTCCTGAGTCTGCCTGCCTATCAAAATTCCAACTTCCTCGAAGGCCCTTAAAATCCCATCCACTCGAGGATCCGCTGCAACCTTAACATTAATTCTGGGGTTTACTGCAACTCCAGCATCAACTCCAGGGTTTTCTATCGCTCTAGCACCAATTCCGAGGTTCTCTACAGCTCTAGCTCAAGCACAATCTTGACCTTTTGTTCCTCTTCCGACGCCCCTTTTTGGGCTTCATCCTACACCTCTTCCTTCACTGCTTATTGTTCCAGTTTTCTATCACTCTCCTACCTGCTATAATTCCATACAGGAATTAGAGACCTAGGCCAACTAGACCAGTCTCGACCTAGGCAATGAATTACAACAATAATTCACTTAGCAGGCAATCATTCACCATCACAACATCAATCACAATCAACGAGGTTCGAGCACATACCTCGAGTCCAGACGTACCTGCACACTAATCATTATCACACTCAATTCAACATCAATCACAACAGACAGTCTGTAATACGCGTAGCACTAGGTATATCTATGGCTCACTAACGTTTCTCTAACCAACTACCGCTATCCCGGGTCTCCACTCCTTATCACTCAAAGCTCTAATCAACTTAAATCAAGCTATCTTTGCTCTGATACCAATTTATACGGTGATGTCATGCCCCGAAACTCATCAAGCGCACGACATCCCGATACTCAGTGGAATTGTGCGATGACCCAGGAAACGTCGCCGACCCAATGATCTCATCAGAGTTAATCACGGCGGAAGCAATATATAATCCCAGACAATAAATTTGGAGAACCCAGGGGAAAGAAAATTGCCAAACCACCAATACAAAATTTACCTCGATATATACGATATCCATTTACAAAACAAGCTTATGCCACAACCACCTTTTTGTCATCCACAAAGCATATATGCACGTTGAGCTACTACTACAAACTGCCAACAACAAAAGATCAGTTGCCTAGGTCAACACTACCCAAAAATGAGACACTCCCAAACTGACACTCAACTCCCCGAACTAGCCCCTTCACCCTTTCGATGGCGTCTACTCAGACTCGCTATCCTCAGCATCATCATTTGTATCCTCCTCAAGCACGTGCTCATTTGAAGACTCTGAGTCAGCCTCAATCTCGATCAGGTACTCTACAACATCATGCTCGGTATGCATAACAATCCCAAAACACTGCGACGGCGGCCGAAGGTTCGTAGCTTAGGTGGGTGCTCTGAAATTATTCAGTTGAAACAACCATGAGACACTTCTCAATAAGTCACAACTTAAGCCTCACCTAGGTTACCACGTAATTCCAGACACACCATCAAACAATTCATGCAAACATCAACCAAACAATTGCGTATACCTCGACTCTTGACATAAGCAACCTACACATTAACCCACAATCACAACACTCAAACCATACACAGATGCCAACCATTCTCACGCTCAAATAAGTATATCGATTGCACAATATGCCAAACCACTCAATTCACACTCGATCGCGCACAAATACATCATTTCCATTTATTTTCCTTATCGTACCAACACTTGCTCAATCACATTCCCGGCCCACGTAAACACGCCTCAGGCCCACTCGATCGCGTCTCGAGCATCACACATCTCGGTCCGATCCCACTTTCACTTGCTATACCACACATCTCATTCTCGATCACTTTCTCGGCTCGCGTAGACACGCTTCAGGCCCACTCGATCGCGCCCTGAGCATCACACGCCTCGGTCCAACACCACTTTCACTTTCTTTCCTCAGCCCGCACCAAATGCGATAAGCCTACATGACCGAGACCCGAGTTTAGAATGCCTCGGCCCGATCCCGATCTTACCTGAGCTAATCGTGCCTCAGCCTGATCTCATTTTCCGCTTTCTCATTCCTCAGCCAGCGCCAAATGTGACAGGCTTACGTGATCGCGACCTGAGCTTAAAATGCCTCGGCCCAATCCCACATTTACACTTGCACACAACCAGCATTAAACATGTGCACACAATTGCACCCAATACATTATTATAATTTCGCAACATTGTGAATGCATAATCAACATATAAATTGCCATTTTTCCACACCCAAACATTGACGAATCGATTTCGGCCCTTCACGACATTTTCACGAAATCTCGAGCCAGATTTAACGGCGCAGACCACACGCTAAACAACACATCACAACACATAGAACATCACATCACAGCTAACAATTAGCCTCTAAAATTTTGCCAAAATTTTCCAAATTCAATTATAAGGCCCGTTATTCCGATCAGCCCTTAATTTCTACCAAGCTATGTCTAAACGGGTCTGATAATACTCGATAAACTAGGCGAGGTTTAGATCGCGATTTAACCGACTCTAAACTAACGCGGCTAGAGTGAAACAAGCGGCGATCGACAGCAGTCTTGCGGCGGCTTGCGACAGCGATGACGATCGACTCCCGGCGGGCGACGATTGGCTCACAGCGATGGCGGCTTGGCTCACGGTGGTGGAAGGGGAGAGAGAAATCGAGAGGAAGAGGGGGACATGGCGGTGGCTTGCGGACGGCGGTCTGGACGACGGCACGGCACGACGGGAGGGAGAGACGGCTAAAGAGGGAGTAATTGGGAGGGAGAGGAGAGAGAGTCAAATGGGAGAGAGAGAGAGAGAGAGAGAGAGAGAGAGAGAGAGAGAGAGAGGTCTTGGACTTGATGCCCAAGTTTTGACCAATTTTGGTAAATGACCAAAATGCCCTTCTCCCTACTTTTCATCCAACGGTCAAGATTCGATTTTATCTTGAAATCGACGGTCCAGATCGAATCTTTTTCAAAATATCTAAGGGCAATTTAGGAATTTCTCAAAAAGTCAAAGGTCAAAATTGTCTTTTCGAAATATTATGACAAAATGACCAAAATGCCATTGCCCATTAAAACTAGCCCTTTGTAAAGTCTTAGGGGTAAAATGGTCACTTTCCTATTTTCTTGCCGAAATCGAATTTTTCTAAAGGATTCAGGAACATCCAAAGCTGCACGTTCCAATCACAACATCGTCCTAATGTCCTGTCATGACTTCCTAATTTTCCGATATCCAATTCGGTCTCTAATTAATAATTGAATTTTACGTAACGTAACTTGAGCGATTCTCAGATTAACGGGTGGCTTTTGAGGAAATTCGCAAAATCGACCCATGACTGATACTAAATCAAGTCACGTGCAAGTTCGTTCAGATCGTGACGATTTCGGTTGTTAATAGAATCGCGAGGATCGATTGCTAGTTTCAATGGGCACAATTGTTCGATATAGGTTCTAGATCGTTCGTTAATTCATTTCATGGTCAAATAGAATCACCCGTGATCCACTAGTATGATAGTGATAAATCGGCCCTTCACTATCCTAAGATCGGCCTACATTTGCTCAAAATGTCATCTCGATGATTTTATGATCGAAAGTCGGTTCACGGTCGAATTTCTCTAGTCGTACGAATTTAAATCCCTAATTAACATTTCCCTAATGATTAATATTCCATGAATGATCAGTTCTGGATGAGAACCAACTGCAAATACATTAATAAAATCATTCATTTTATAAATTCCAAATGGGCAAAATTTCATAATGTCACACCGATAAAGGTGGGGAGTGGTTGCCATAGCCCAAGGGCTTGGACAAGGAGTAACTTTTGGCAAACTTCTTGTCATGCCCCAAACCCCATCGAGCTCACGACATCCCTATCTTCGGTCGAATTGATGTGACGTCCCAGGAAACGTCGCTGACCCAAACAATCCCATCGGAATTAATCATGGCGGAAACAAACTTATAATCCTGGACAATAAAATTTTGGAGAATCAGGGAGAACAATTTACCAAACCACCAAACATAATATGACACTTGCAAATATTTACAATAATCGCCATTAAAACCATAAATTATAATTTACACGCACGCTGAAATTCTAAACTATACACCATCGATATAAAAAAACGATTAGCAGCCTGCTAGGTCAGCACTATACTATAAATGGGACACAACCAACTCCAAGAACTAAACCCTACACCCTCTGGATGGCGTCCACTCTGACTCACTCTCCTCAGAATCCTCATCTGAGTCTTTATCAGGCACGTGCTCATTCGAAGATTCCGAGTCGGCCTCAATCTCTATGGGATGATCCTCATCCCCCGACTCTATGGGGATCTCGATCCGCTCCTCATCCTCGAACTCCTCCTCCGGCTCCTCCTTTGGCTCGTCCTCTGCTGGTTTATCCTCTTCATCTGCCTCTGGTTCCTCCTCAGAAGTCTTCGCATACTCCTCCTCCGGCCCTACCTCGGGTATCACGCCTAGATCCACATCCATTGGATCATAACCTGCCTGGGATTCTTCCGGCACTGCTATTGTTGGCTTAGGCGCTGCGGGGACATGCTAGTGTTCTGACTGAGCTAGACTAGTTTCCAAACTAGTCATCTCCCTATCAGGAGGAGGTATAGCCGACGGATCCCAATCGCCCACTCTGTCAAATGGCACGTCAAATCCTCGGACGGGTCCGAACTCGTCTACCCCATCCTAGAACATCTAGGCCGTATATGTATAAGCTTGCTAGAGGGGTAACCCTATATCTACTCATACCACTGAAGTGTGCTTAACCCAGGTGTAATTCTTATCTATCGGGTATTCTACAACATTATGATTAACGTGCATAACAATCCCAAAATGTTGCGGCGATGGCGGCGGTAGGTTCATGGCTCAGGCGGGTGCTCTGAAATGGTTGGTTAAAACAATCATGAGGCACTTCTTAATAAGTTCACAACCTAAGCCCCACCTAGGCTGCCACGTATTCTAGATAAATTTAAACACGTAAACAAGCAATACACACAACATCATCCACACAATCACACATACTTGGACTTTTGGCACACCCATCCTGCATATTAGTTCACAATCACAGCTTCAAATTCCACACACATTCCAATCCATTCTCACACTCAAAAACATATATCGATCACACCACATTGCCGAACTCCACACATCACACTCGTTCACGCACTACCACATCATTTTCATTAAACTTGCCATCGTGACCCGCGTAAACACGTCTCAGATCCGATCTCACTTTCACTTGCCACATCGTACCATCTCATGCTTGGTCACTTTCCTTAACCTGCATAAACACGTCTCAGGCTTACTGATCACGACCCACGTAAACACGCCTAAAGTTTGATCATATTCTCACTTTCTTTCCTTAGCCCGCGCCAAATGCGACAGGCCTACGTGATGGAGACCCGAGCTTAAAATGCCTCGACCCGATCCCATTCTCACCGAGCTCAACACACCTCGGCCCAATCTCATTCTCACTTTCTTTCCTCAGTCAACGTAAAATGCGACAGGCCTACGTGATCGCGACCCGAGCTTAAAATGACTCGGCGCGATCCCACAATCATATCACGACCCGTGTAAACACGCCTCAGGCCGGTTCAATTCCCCGCGTAAACACACTTAAGGGATTTAGTGATCACACGAACGTACCAACACGCCACATTTTATCTGTATCCCGCGTAAACACGCCTCAGGGATTTTTAGTGATCATGCGCACATCGTATGCCACAAATCTCACACGTGCACATACTTGGACATTAAATACGCGCACTCACACACGCCCAAATCAATCATTTCAATTCAACCACATCACAAATATACAACCAACACACAAATTGCCATTTTTCACATCCAAAACTATGGCATTTCACTTCCGTCCTTTCACGACACTTTCACGAAATTACGAGCCGGACCAAATAGCGCCATCTACGCACCGAACAGCAATTCAAAGCACTCAAATCAGCCAAAACCAGCGTTCAATCGGCCTCTAAATTTTTACCAAAATATTCCAATTTCATCCCTATGGCCCATCAATCAATTCAGCCCCTAAACTACACCAAATCGCGTCTAAACGGGTCTGATAATACCCAATATACTAGGCGAAGGTTAGATTGTGACTTACTCAAACTCTAGGCTAGCTCGGCTAAAGTGAAAAGGGATGGCGGTCGGCGGCCATGCGGCGGTGAGCAACAACGGCAAGCGGCTTGGTGACGGCGGATGGCGAGCAGCTTGGCGACGATAGACGATGAGCGGCTTCCTTGGCCGCGATTTACAGCCACGAGGGAAAGAGAGAGAGAGTGAGCCGAGAGGGAGAGGGGGACAACGGCGGTAGCGTGAGGTGGTGGGGGACTCGGTTCGATGGTGGCATGGCGGTGGCGTGGTGGTCGGACGACGGTGGCGATCGGCCAAAAGGGGGAGAGAGCTCTCGGTGGGGGGGGGGAGGGGTTGCCGAATGAGAGAGAGAGAGAGAGAGAGAGAGAGAGAGAGAGAGAGAATTGGCCTTAAAAAACCAATAATTTGTGCCCTTGATGATAAAATGACCATCTTGCCCATCTCTCACCTTTTTAATCAATGGCCGAGATTCGTTCTTATTTTGAGATTGACGGCCACGATCTAATCTTTTCCAAAAATAACTAAGGGTAATTTGGGAATTTCATAAAATTCCAAGGGCAAAATTGTTCATTCCAAAAGTTATGGCAAAATGATCAAAATGCCCTTCCCCTTTAACATTTGGCCTTAATAAACTTCAAAGGGTAAAATGGTCATTTTCCATCCTTTGCCAAAATTCAGTTTTTCTGAAAGATCCGAGAAAATCCAAGACTGAATATCCCACTGACAACGTCGTCCAAATGTCCTGTCGTGACATCCTAATTTTCTATGCCCAATTTGGTCTTTAATTTAATAACTGAATTTTATATAACGTAACTTGAGCGTGTCTTAGACTAATGGGCGGCTTTTGGGAAATTCGCATATTCGACCCGTGACTGATACTAAATTAAGTCACGTGCAAGTTCATTCGGATCGTGACAACCTTAGTTGTCATATAATCGCGAGAATCGATCGCTAGTTCCGACAAGCACGATCGTTCGGTATAGATTCTGGATCGTTCGTCAATTTATTTTGTGGTCAAACGGAATCACTCGTGATCCACTCGTATGACAGTAACGAATTGGCCTATAACTATACTAAGATCAGTCTACATTGGCTCAAAATGTTATATCGACAATTCTATGGTCGAAAGTCGGTTCACGATCAAATTTTTTTAGTCGTACGAATTTAAATCCCTAATTAGCATTTCCCTAATGGTTAGTATCCCAGAAATGATCAGTTCCAGGAGAGAACTAACTACAAGTACGTTCATAAAACTATTCATTTCATAAATTTCAAATGGGCAAATTTCGGAATGCCACACTTTTAGGATGGCAAAGGGGGCTGGAATGAACCGAACTGTGCACCAAATACAAGAAAAACAATTATGAGATATATAGGCGAAAAACTAGAATTAACCCACGGAGACGAACGGCAAATTTTGTTTTGAAACTCCAAAGTTAAGTAAACCCAAGCTTGGGTGACATCCTGGGAAAGTACCTGCCTGTACACCAAATGACAAAACCATGAGACTTGGCATGAAACGGATTAAAGCAAACAATACTTGAGTGAGTTAATGCAAGGATGTCATAAAGATAGTCATTGCCGTGAGATAAGACCAATCACGGTCCTCTACAGATAACTCCTCAAGAGCCGGGAAGACAATAGCTGCTGGGTTGAGCCCCCATTAAAAAAATGTGATATTCACAAGATCCAAGTTTTTGAGATTAGGAAGGAGTATTTTAGAAGGTAGCTTTTAGACTCCTGGCACGAATAATAGCAGGTAGGTCCATGATGTGGAAGTGAATAAGCAGTAAGGCAAGACAAGTGGTCCTTCAATGTCTGAAAGGAAAAGAGAGCACTCCTCAATCGCTGACCTACCGCAGATACCCATAAATTGACATGGGATGCATCACGTAGCACATTGCAACAGTGTTTGTCTTAAGATGTTTTTCTTCTAGCAGAAAAGTTTGATCAGATTTGGCTACCAAGCAACAGTGTTTGTCTTAGGATTTTGCATTCATCAGTAGTGTTTAGTTAGAACACGTTATGGTTCCGGAATTCCTAAAAAGGTCCTAGAGTCACAGTCAAACCGCCCCTGGCACTCACGGTCAATTTTAGATTATGAAATGTCACAAAGGCTTTGAGCTGATACTGTTTTGCTGAAATCCTTGCAATCCAGTCAACTTTCGGATTCACTTTTTAATCAATGTCAAGCTTAGAACATGAAATGGCTAAAGATGACTATTAGTTTTTAGTGAAATCTTCCCACTGGTGGTCATCAAGTCCATGTCACAGAGGAAAAAAATTGTCGACTCATCCTGAAAATTCGATAACAACTAAACTGGACACGCTTATTCGGTATACAGGTCAAGTGATTCTCAGAGGTTCAACTGAATACTTTCATCTTATGAGTTTATTAACTCTGAACACGACTTGCATAAATTTGAATTAACCAAATTAATAGTGTGCATATGATACTTCAATTTGAAAGAGGCAAAGTTTTGTGGACTTATATAAACAACTCAGCTAGTAACCATGTCTTCGTTTTGGCAGAGTTGATAATTACCTTTGTCCGATGAATCTTACTGCTTGTTATAGATCTGCAAGTTGCCCGTCATAACATACACATTCGTATTGCAAAGTCTCTGTGAAATACAAATGCAGAATTTCGATCATTAGTTCATGAGAGTGTAAAATTTTTAGGTCTCTCAAATTGAGTGAACGAGCTTTCAGGACAGAACATTACTAGTGCATGAAAACCAAAAGAAGATGTCTGATCATCATCTTCCTTCCACCACAGAATTGGTGATGGTGTTTGTGGACAAGAAGCTTTCCCATTGCGACTCGATATCGTGACTTGGAATCTGGCTTTGGAAGGTGAATGTGGGCGGTCTCGGCTGAAGAAGTTCTGATTCACCTCTCAGCATCAGTACTACGGACAACATGTTGGGTTGGTCCATCATGTGGTCCTGCACGCAGAGAAGCCCTACCTGAATGCATCTCATGGCTTCTGATGGCGGGCAAGTATGAACAATTGCTTCATCTGTTAGGTCTAGTCCTCTATCTTCACTCCACAATTACCAAGCCTGTAAGAATCAGAGGACATAGGAAAGAAGATTGAAATGCTGGCCACGGTAGTATAAGCTTCTGTTCTTTTTGCCAGCAACGATCTCAAGTAGCAACATGCTGAAGCTATAGACATCGGATTTCTCAGAAAATATCCCTCCCATGGCATACTCGGGAGACATATATCCTCTCCAATTGGTTTGATCACGTTAATCAATCAAGTTACAGAGTTTCCTAATTGAACTGATAATGCCAGCGTCAAGGCTTGAAAACTTACAGTGTTCCAACAACTTTGTGAGTATTTAACAAAACTTGAGTGCCTTCAAAGATCTGCGCCAGCCCAAAGTCCAAGATTTTTGGGTTCAACCTCTCATCCAAGAGAATGTTGCTTGCCTTCAAATCTCAATGGATAACTCGAAGGCAAGAATCTCAGTGGAGATACAGAAGACCACTTGCGATCCCCCTCATTATTCGAAAACGTGTATCCCAGTTGAGTTCTGCTTTCCTTTTAGAATCTAAGCAAGGAAGAAAACGCAAACAATTTGTTACTTTAAGTATTGCTACTTATACTTATATATATATATATATATATTTTCCATCAGCACAAGTATGACTTGAAAAGAGTGAGACCAACCAAAAAGAAAGGAGTCTAAGCTTTTGTTTGACAAGTATTCATATTCTAAAAATTTTTCTTCTCCTTTGATGCAGCGACCCATGAGTCTGACCAGATTTCAATGATGAAGCTTCGATATTAGGATGATCTCATTTTTAAACTCCTCCATGCCCTGGCCTGAGCTACTGGAAAGTCTTTTGACAGCTATCTCCTTTCCATCATTCAGCTTTCCCTGTTTTCAAACTTACAGAAAAAATCAGACCTTGGTTAATGTCATAAAATTTTACTACGCAAACATTTTAGAGAAGGCTTTTACCTTATAAACAGGGCCAAACCCTCTTTGCCCAAGTTTATTTGTTGCATCAAAGTTGTTTGTTGTGAGAAGTAACCTACTAAAATTGAACAGCACCAACTCGGACGTATCATCTTGCTTCAGTTGATCTTTCCATGCATTTCCATGTGAGATTTCTCCTGTTTTATCAGTTATATCCGTTGAGTCGAGAGCCTTGGGGATTTTGGTAAAGTTATTAGATTACATTTAATGTGAAATTAAGCATTAGAAATGAATGTCCATACCTCTTTTGGTAGATCTCCACTTGCAGAGAACGAAAATAGCAGCTCCTATGAACACAATGCCAAGCACGGTACTGATGCTGATGATAAGTTTTGCTTGTGTCGACATGCCTGACAAAAGAAAAGAATAGCAAGATGTGTGATGCAGTTAAAATGAAACTCATTGTACTGAAATTTATTATACCTCTATCGTCATATGCAACACGAATATATATATCTTGCCCAGCTGTCGAAAACTCCTGAATATCAATGAGATCTTTAGCCCAGACCAAACACCCTATTGTGCTGACATAAGAATAAGCCAAGCAAGAACAATTATTTAGGCACCATCTTCGGCATCCTCCTTCATCTCCCATGCCTGATAGATATTCTGCAGAATCAGGCACTTTCATCTGGTTCATTTGCACAAAGACATCTTTCTTCACCTGCATCGAAGCCAATCTGCTTGTGTTCTTCTGACAATTCAATTCTGTTTCTCTAATGCACCCCCTGGTCCAATTCCTGCTGTTCCATTCTTCTTTAGATCTCAGCATAACCCCTTTGCGCAACAGCAGATAGGAGATTTTAGTGAGTTGCAAACGCCAAAAGGACCACAAGTGCCACAAACTCCGCAACCGTTGCTCAGTGCCACCCAACTAGTCAACCAACTATTGGATATATCATCCCATTTCACTAGTGCTAGAATTCCTCCAGGTGAAATGAAGCCATAAGCACGAAAAGACTTGTTATTGGTACCAGCTGAGAAATAAGTGGTTCCCCGCTGAGGATCTTGCTGGAGAGTGTAGCCGCTAATGTATGAGGATTCCATTTCTGGTATGCCGATGAATACCGATTTATCCCAGAGTCCACTTCTCCAATAAGGGGTTGAGCCATTCCAAGTGAAAAGTTGTGGCAGTGTCTCTGATGTAATCCCAGTGGCGAAATTTCCCAATAATGGATCATAGTCACTTTTCCAGGAAACTAAATACTCTCTTTCCAATTCTAGCGTTTTGTCCTATCTTCATGTTTGGTAGAAGAATATCAGTTGGATCATCAAAGCTTGCCCATATTCGAATAGAATTTCCTTCTAGTAGAACAAAGTTTCCACCATCTGAAAGCATCGCTGAAGTATAATTTGACTGGACAGAAACATTGGTGGACCAAACTATGTTCTGGTTCTCATCCAAGAGCTTCAGATTCCCGTCGCTGCCTATTTTCAATTTTGCAGATTGATCTGAATATGCAAGCAGTGTATCCCTATTGGCGACCCAGACAATCTTGGAAGGACTCATGTTCTTGTACCATATTCCCACATATTGGTTTGCTGATCCATTAGGAGTGAAGAAGCCAAGCTCAAAGATTTGGCTGGAGAAGACGAGTTTGGTTCTGAAAGAGTGGCTCGGCTGCAGTAATGTTATAAACTGCAGTGCTATGATGTGCCTGAACAAGGAAGAAGATGACCAAGGAAGAGTAGAGACCAATCATAAGCAGCATAGTAAGAAGAGCCTAGTGCGTCCGGTTGTTGGTTACCTCAGAATGTTAAATGGCTCCTGAATCTTAGTTCTCCCTTTTTGCCTGCAGGTCTGAAAGGAAGACAAACTTTCTGCAAACCAAACCATGTTGCCGAAGGTTTGAGGTCACAAGTCATTTTCGAGATAGCTTTAAAGGTCACGTTATTGAACAAATTAGTTTTATATTACATGCTGATGATGCCTACCCCAGTTCAAGTGCATTTCCAGAATGTCAAGAGATCATAATGACATTGGTGTTTGACAACTCAGTTCTATTTATTTTAATATCAGCTTCATTGTGAGTCAAATATTGATGGCGTTTGATAATAAAACTCTCTTGGATGAGAAGCCAGTGGACATCGGCATTCTTCCCTTGGCCATTGTTAAGAGTTGATTTAACCTTCCCGTTGTATATATAATATATGAGGGCTCGAAGCCGCTTCCGGTCAAATTCGTTGACCACACGTTTCTGTTAATACAATAACACAAGTTTTATGTTCAACTAAGCTATGACAGTGGTGGAAAAAGTCAAAATTGTTGTGCTTGAAGTCGGTGAAACTCTTCTGTAAATAGGGAAGGAGTCATTCATGTACGAGGAATGGGGAGTAGACCTAAGATAGTTTCTATACCATGAAATACTGCTCTATCTCCAACACTACTTATCCTACCCATTTCCATCAACTAAATAAACTATATCCCATGGTCTATATTCTTTAAACTGTCCTACCTTGTCCCTAGTACATACTCTACCAAATACAAACTACACCATACGGACATACACTTGCACACATCACAAAAACTACAGACTATCATGGATATCAACACCATATTTCCACCCACAATCTAAATTTCCAACATGAAACCACAGCTCCAAATTCTACAAGTTCATTAAACCTTTTGCACCAGAAAGAACTGAAGCCATCCTTGAATTGAATAAACACTAATACTTAGAAAATAACAAAAAAATCATCTGCCAAAAAAGGAATATCAAAATTGTCACGCCCCAACTCAAATTCAATACTTTCCACACCTCACTTCCAGCCCGCGTATCCGTACACCCCGTAGGCCTCTTGATCGCGCCCCGAGCATCACACGCCTCGGTCCGATCCCACATTCACACTTTCCTTAGCCCGCGCCAAATGTGACAAGCCAAATGCGATAGACCTACATAATCGAAACCCGAGCTTATAATGCCTCGGTCCGATCCCGGTCTCACCCGAGCTGATCGTGCCTCAAGCCGATTCTCAACCTTGCTTTTTCAAGCCTCAGCCTGTGCCAAATACAACAGACCTACGTGATCGCTGCTCGAGCTTATGATACTCGGCCCGATCCCAATACTTGCAATTCCACACCTTCACATAAATTTCACAATCACATGCCACACCACATTTCTTTCTTACTCATGCACATGCCCGACACACATATATCACACCCAATTGACCCATCATACGTGGCCCGTGCACGCATCAATTAACACATAAAACATGCTCACTCAACATTCGACATGGCCAATTTCAATAATTAATTTAATCTGGCCCACGCGTGCACATAATCAAACACATTTCAATCCATCAAATCACAGTTTAATAAACACACAAAGCCACTCATGGACCCACAAACACAGCCACGTTCATAGGCATAATTTCGACATTTCTAAGCATATTAAACACCACAATCTAGCCATACTACCACACACCAAACCGACACCATTTGTCTTTAAATCGAGCCGTAAGCTCGCCAATTTCATTCCACAATATCCGATACTCTAGCCTCAAAACATCCTCATTTTATCCTCAAATCACCTCATTTAACACACATTCAAGCCTAAATTCTGATCACGAGGCATCAACTATTCAATCCTGACACCCACACAATTCCGCTCATCAAAACAAACATCCAAATGATCGGGGTAAAATTGGGCAGTTTACATAGTGATAGAAATCCCATCCAAATAAATAGTAAACGAACTCCGAAAATTTTGAAATTTAGACATGTTGCATAAAACATCTTACTGAACATTTTCCGTGAAGAACTCAAAACTCAGTTTCAACTGGAAACACCTCTTTTGTTCACTTGAAGTCAGACGAAAATCAACTCGCTCTAACAGACCGTTTTATCCTCAAAATATATTTCTTTCAATACCCAAATCTCCTTGGAAAGCCTTGAAATTTTTGTATGTTATAGCCACAAATGTTCTCAACAATTTTCGTGAATGAAATATTTTGAAAATAGGCTTGGAAAAATTTATAAAAATTCGAACAGTCCAAAAGGTCAAGTAAACAGTAAATTGGACAGTTTTATTTCTGTCCAAAGATGGACTTCCGAATGGCCTCAAATGATCTCCAAAAATTCTCAAATTAAAGTATGTTATACCACAAGATGTTGGGAACAACTTTTATGAAGAAACCTTCCTCAAATTCGGCCCACAAAATTCTCTACAAAAATAGCAAACTGGGAGGGTACAGTAACCGCGAATCCGTGATTCATCCTGAACCTCACAGATTCAAACCCGAACCGATTTTTACCAAATTCCAACCACCAAAACTCATTTCCCGATGTCTAATCGAACCCACAACAACCACTAACAACCATACTCAGCCATCAATAACCATCATTAACCACCAATAACCATTATCAATGCCTTAATCAACCTCTAAATCCCCTAAATCGCACCCAAACGAGTCTGAAAAAATACATGATGTGCTAGGCGAGATTTAGATTACAACTTGGTTCTAGACTAAAGCGGCTAGAACATACCGCAGCGGTGAACGGCGGGGACGGCGGCGCAGCTTGGCGGTGGCGAAGGCAAGCAGCGACAGCGCGGCGGCAGTCCGGCAATGGGGGCTTCACGGTGGGGGAGAGCTCGAGAGGGAGAGAGAGGAAGAATTTGGTGGAGAGGGGCTACCGTGGGGGAGGAGAAAATGAGTGAAGAGAGAGAGAGAAATTTTGACTTAAATAGTCAAATTTCTTGACCAACTTGGCTAATTACCAAAATACCCTTTCTCTAATCTTTTTGATCCGACAGTCTAGATTCGATCTTATCCTGAAACCGACAGCCGAGATTGAATCTTGCCCAAAATATCCAAGGGTATTCTTGCAATTTCTCAAAAACCCAAGGGTAAAATTGTCCAATTAAAATTTTAGGGCAAAATTACCAAAATGCCATTTACCCTTAAAACATACCATTTTATAATTCTTAGGGGTATTTTGGTCACTTTCTCCATTTCTTGCTCAAATCGAATTTTTCTGAAGGATTTGAGCGCACCCAAAAATCACACGTGTCTCCTGCAACGTCGTCCTAACATTCCGTTGTGACTTCCTAATTTTCCGGTGTCCAAATTGGATTAAATTCAATAATTAAATTTTATTAAACGCAACTCGAGCGTTTCTTGAGCTAACGGGTGGCTTGCTGGGAAAATTTGCAGAATCGACTCATGACTGATACTGAATCAAGCCACGTGCAAGTTCGTTCGGTACGCGACGACCTCGGTTGTCATTAAAATCGCGAAGATCAATCACTTGATCCAAGGAGTACGATCGTTCGGTATATGTTCAGGATTATTCGTCAAGTCGTTTCGTGGTCCAGCAGAATCACCCGCGATCCACTATTATGACAGTGGTAAACCGACCCCTAACTTTCCTTGGATCGGCCAACAATGGCTCAAAGTATCACTTCCGCGATTTAATAGTCGAAATCCATTCACGATCGAATTTCCTTTAGTCGCACGAATTTAATTTCCCCTATTAGCCTTTCCCTAATGGTTAGCATTTTCAGGAATGATCAGTTACGAGCGAGAATTGACTACGAGTATATTCATAAAATCCAGTATTTTATAAATCTCAAATGGACTAATTTTTTAGGATGTCACAAAAATGAAGAAAGATAGCCACCGTCTTCCTTTAATCCATTGTGTCAGCGATACCAGATGCTTTCTTGCTGAGATGGAATAGGACAACGGGATGAAATGAGCTTAAATTGACTGGTTCATTGCAATGAATCAAAATTTATGTGTGCTTGAAAAGATTGACTCAATGAATTGATAACTAGAGTAGGACTAAAATGTGTCAATACTTGACTGCTTATGACAAGAATGCATCGATAAATTTCTTATAGAATTGACTTACCACTCCAAATTCAATTGTTTCTAGAAATCGAGAATTATGCAGCATATTGAAAAATGGCCACCACTGGAAGTCGAGAAGCCCCAAATCCAAGGATTTTAAATTACAAAAGATAGGTAGATCGGAATAGAGCTCTATTGCAATAGTTGGAACCTATGAACAAGTGAAAAAAACACACGTAATTCATCTCTCAAGAATTATTTCCAGCTACCGGTAAATTTGTCGAACTAATTTGGGGTTTTTAGTGGTCAAAAAACTAATTTGGGATAAATTTTTCACAGGTCTACCGCTTTAGGGTTTTTCGCGGTATTAACCCTACAATTTATTTGTTTTATGTATTTATTTTCGCTTTTGCGAATTTCATGTAACCTAATGATATTTCCCTCAGACCAATAATCTGAAAAACTAGAATATATTAGTTCAACTAATGGGAAAATAAAAATTTGATATTTTTTTCTCAAAATTAATATCTTTCCAATATTTTTAACATAAAGCAAATAATATTTATCCTTTTATATTTTCCTGTGCGATTCTTGTTAAATCTCTAGAAATTGTCAAAAATACAATCACTAAGGTATTATTTGTTGGATGTGGTGTCCACCGCATAGTTACTCCAAGTTCATCCTTTTACATGCTACCAATTGATAAAGAAACAAAAGGTTAGACTAGATGACACTCTAAAATAGAGTACTTACATTTGTTGTTCGAAATTTGAGTTCAAATCATTACATGCTAGCACATGTTGGGAGTCGCATTAGAAAGAGTTAATTAGTGCTGAAATTAACTTTTAGGGGAAAAGAGACAAACTCCCATAGTATCATTATATCACGCCCCGAACCCCCGTCAAGCCCGCGACATCCCACTTTGGGTCAAAAAAGTGCGATATCCCAGGTTATCGCCAACCTCATTTGTAATCATCAGAGATCTAATTGAACAGCGGAAACCACAAAACACACGGACAATTGAAACTGGGGAGAATAGGGAGAATGTACATATTCTTTTCTCATTCAAATTTATACCATAATATTCACAATCTTACAAACCTTAATATACATGTGCACACCGTTTTAAAACCATCGAGATCAAAAAGGATCGATGACCTGGCATTTTACCCTAAAAAATAGTACTCGCCAAAAACCTAACTTTTGCACCCTTACACTATCCCCTACTCCCCTTACTCGGAGTCCACTATGAATCTGACTTCTTGTCATTCGAATCCGAACTCCCTTAAACAGTTTGCTCCTCTGAGGACTCCGGCTCTACCTTGATCTTGTTGACACCTAAATTTTAGCACATCATTTAGTGGTTAATTGCATAGAAAATTAGGGATTAAATTTTAACCCCTAAACAAAAATATTAAAATTGCATAACATATAGTTTAGGTTCATTTAGATTAATTGCATTCCGCATCGGATCAGCGGTGACAAGCGAGCTTAAAATTCATTACGTGAATCGAGCTCGGGCATCGAACGAGACTCGGTTCACTCGAAAAGCATGGGCCGAAAATCACACGCAAAAGGGCTTGGTTGTTTTAATTTGAGCTTAAATTAGCCCATTATGCTTAATTAAAGAAAAGCTCAAATTAATTCAGCCCATTTAGAATTAAATTAAAGCCTAAACCTAAGCCCGTTAGGACTAAAAAGCCCGGCTAATTGACCTAGGTTTACACTATAAATATATGTTTATGTCTCATAATCAAGGGAGAGCTTTCAGAATTTCAGAAATCAGATTTTTAGAGAGACACACGTGAGCGAGAGAAAGAGTAAGAGAGAAAAGGTTTCTATTCTTCCCGCAAGTTCTCGGCAACACCCACAGTACAGGAGGAAGAAGACGCTCACGACATAGTGGACTAGTCATCCACACTTCACTTCAACAATTTTTGCAATTTTTGCCCAAATCTTAACTTCTTCGTGAGCCCAATATAGATTGTTGAAGAGAAGAAGACAAAAGGGGAGGCTGATTCTTCATCAATATTTTTTTCCTCTTTCTTCTTGCACCCCTATTGAATTTCACGTGCAGAGGACAGAGGAGAAGAAGACCCACGTGGGAAACAAAGAAAAGAGAAAAAAAATTTTGCCGTGCTTGACGTTCGAAGACGCGCTAAGGGAATTCATGACTTCCATTCATGAAGTCAGTGTTCAAGCAATAAATTCTTGTGGTTAACGAAGGACACACACAAAGGAGCTTTGATAGACGGTGAGCTTAGCTGCCTGCGTGCACATCACAGCAGTTCTCGTTCGTTGCTATGCTTGTTGCCCGCGTGCACATCGTAGTGCTTTCCCGCCAAAATCCTCCGAAGTTGCTGCCATCCTTGACGTTCGTCGCCCTTCCGTGGTGAGTTGCTGCTGTTCCGTGACTTCCGAAGACCGCTCGTCGCTGCTATCGTCTACCACCGCGTCGCCGCTCTCGACGCCGCCGCTCCCGACGCTCCCGACGTCGCCATTCCCGACGCCACGCCGCCGCTCCCGACACATCGCCGGTCATCCGATCCACAATCTCGATCCGCTGCAAATTCAAATTTAGAAAGAAATCTGCAAATCAGGTAAATATCTCATCCGAATCAATTTGGATATTTTATTGCCTATTCTATGATTATCTTATCTAATTTTGCATATTTGAATAATAGGCATTATTCCAATTAGGATTTTATTTCTTTTTTTTTGAAATCTTGGATATCTATTACTTTTCAAACTTGGATAAATTTAGAATTTTCAAAATCTTTTGAATATATCCAAGATATTTAAGATATCGAGAATTTTTCAAGATGTGATCGATTAGGAAAATTTCCTAATCCGCAACCGCACACGTGGAAATAAATCTATCTATCAGGCTTTAGATAGAATTATTTCCATAGCGGGTATTTTGAATTTTAGGATCGATCTGTCAGGTTTCAGATCGAAACTTAATTCGAAAGATTTAGCGATTATTTTTTTTACTTGATTTTAATTTCGAATTTTGATAAAAAAAAATACCAAAAGATCATTCTAGAATAGGTTAATTTCTTTAGTCTAAGATTGCGTGTCTAGATAATTAGCATCTTTAATTCCGAATTTTATTTTAAAAAAAATACAAAAAAATAAATAATATGCCCGTCATTAGAAATAGGTCACGTCGTCGCATGACATATAATTTGCATGTTAAGTTGTACTAATCGCATGTCAATTTTTGCACGTCATTACATATATGTTAGTTTTCATTTAAATAAGCGAAAATAAAAATTTCTGCATCTTTAAACTCTAAGTCGGGACTTATCAAAATTGCCAAATTGGGTATTTTTCTTGAAATTGGTACCGAAAGGGCGTTAGGGAATCTAGCGTAACCAAGTCCCCGAATTCATAATTTCTGGTTCGTAGAAATAAAATAGTACTCCCGCTATTTTATTTAGGTTTCTAATCAACCTACCTTAAATGATTAGTGGCGACTCCCATTGAAAATATTTGCATGCTCATAATTGGACCTAAGTTGTGATTTGGTAGAGTTTGGGAGAACTCGAGCTAGGTTAGTTAATTTAATTAATCTAGTAATCCATTAGCCTAAGATCGAAAACACGATTTTTTTTTTTTAGGGTCGCGACAGCTTGGCGACTCCGCTGGGGATTACTTGAATTTTTTTTTGAAAATTTAAGGAGGACTTAGGCCAAAAAAAATTTTCAAACAAAAATCACTCGATTTGGCAAAATTTAATTGAATTCTCATTTTTTAGGTGTTAAATGTTTTGCAGGATGGGAGTTATAAGGGGAGTAGTGATTGGCTAACCCTTTGTTTTGCAGGTTTGGTGGAGTGAAATTTAATTTAATTTTCGTACTATTGAAGTGTTGGTTGCATATAATTGTTGTGCATGATTTACAGTATTTGCACTACATCACACACAACCTGTGACCGGACCTGGGTCACACCCATAGTTTTAAGATGGTATTTAGGTGGTTCTTTAACCTTGGCGGTAAGGCTTCGCTAAAGGTTATCCCATTTGAATCCCGAAAATTTTTCCAAAAAATGGGTCAAGGGTCGTCTTCATGCACGTGAGGCTACAACGCATGGGGGTGCCCTTGTCGGCCGAACCAAGCCGAAGTGATTGGACTCGACTAGTCATGACTATTGTATGCGAGGCTGCGACTAGTCATGACGATTGTACGCGAGGCTGCGACGCGTCGTTTCGTTCATCATTTCACTTTGCAAAAGCCATTAGGATAGATAGATTAAGATTTAAACTCACGATTCATGTGCATGTCTATGTTATTGACATTTTCTCCCCAAAGACGGTAATTTCTCGAGCTTTATCTTTGGTTTTCTTCATCTTATTTTGAGTCGGTCCATGATTTAGGTTGAGTCATTTGGCACGTGATCTATATAAGAATGGGTCGCCTTGATATCCGTTTCGTGCCTACTCCGAAGCTGGAGCTCAAGAAGCTATGGAGCCAGTTGAAGCCAGATGGTCAGCAGTACGTTCTCAAACGCATTGGATTCATGCTGCCAATCCTAGACATAGACGTTCAGAGCGGGATCATGCAGGCATTCACTCATTTTTGGTGCCCCGAGACAACCACATTTGTGTTGGGAGGTAAGTTTGAGCTCACACCGACTCTGGAAGAATACAGTATTGCCATTGGAAAATCGATTGAGTTGGATATAGTCGAACCACCCATTAAGGTAGATCCTGTGGTAGTGCTTGCTGAATTTTTGAATTTGACTAAAAAGGAAATTGAAAAAGTGCTAAGGGGTAATTGTCAAGCATGCCCATTATCTTTTCTTATCGAATGTTTTGAAAATAACTCTGTCCTCATGAGATCTAAAATTTTTATCTTAGCTTTTTTTGGACTCATCATTTTTCCATTCCGTCAAAATGCTATTGATCCTGTCATAGCTCGGACGGTAAAACTAATATGTGGTGGAGTTAGTTTTATAAACACAATTCTAGCAGAAACTTTCATATCTCGGACACGATTCAAGAAAGGAAAAGATAGAACTTTTCGAGCCCCGATTGAGCTTTTACAAATCTGGCTTTTCTCTCACCTTTCTCAATTTGGGGAAAATATGACTGTATTTGAAATGGGCATGACTGATAACCCTATTTTAAGGTTCAAACAAATACAAGATCAAACTAAGAGTTTGCACTATACGCAATGGGTCCATCTGTTCAAAGATCCAAACTCTAAGATTTTCCTTTGGCAAGCTGTGTGGTTTCGGGAGGTCGAGGCTCGATTATACCATGGCGATCAGAAGCCCATACCTTTGATGGGCATTTATGGGGCAACTTGCTATCAGCCCCTTCGGGTTACACGTCAATTCCGAGTTCTGCAGGATGTCCCACCTCCACTCAGGCCCAATGAATTTCAAGTCCAGTTCGAGAAAGGCGAGTCCTACAGAGTCGAGCTTAGGCGTCATTCTGAGGCTTGGCAGAATTGTTCCACTCAGAAGCTGATTTGGCCCGCAGATGAGCTCACTGGAAGAATGAAGCATCACTTTGCCACGGATCGGTATGTTCAGTATCATACCATCCCTGCTGAGATACTCCCGAAGATCCCGGTCGTGACAGTACGGCATACCCTTCAGACTCAAATCAAAATTAGCGAAGAAAGGGCGATGAAGGCCCAGGATAAGGTAGATGCTCTGGCTGAAGAGAATGCACGATTACGACGTGCCTTGAAGGCCCATTCGTCTATAGATCATGTGGCCTCTAAAAAGAGGAAGACCATCTAATTTCTTGTTTGGTTTACGGAGTTTTTCTTTTTAGGAGGAAATGTTAGCTTGCTATTAACGTTTTCTGGTAATAGATGTCGAGACATTTTCCATTCTGAGCAATTCAATGAAAAACGTTAAGTTATAATTTGTAAATTTTGGAATTAGTCCAAGTTTTTATTGAATGAAGCAATTTGGAATTTTAGGATTTACTGGACGAATTGGTCTTTTGAAAGAAATTTCATCTTGAGGATCTAAGGGATGTCATAGACCGACTCGTTATTCTTACTTGTTGTATTCATTCAATCATTGCTTTTGCAGGTAATTTGCCACGGATCCCCCTCATCCTCATAATACTCGATCGGTGACCAAAAGAAGGATGGCCAATCAAGCTGAAATTGCAGCCATGATTGACGAAAAGCTGAAAGAACACATGAATACAATCAATGAGCAGATCACGGCTGCTATGTCCAAAATGATGAGTGATCTCATGGCCAAGCAACAACAGATCAATGCTACCTCTCAATCGGAGATTCCACCTCCAACTCGTCAAGGTCTCCGCCTCGACAAAGCTCCTGCAGTGAATACTAATCCAACCTTTCAACTGGATGATGTCATTTTGACTGACACTAGTGCGTCTCCGGCGGCCGATGTTCTTCATCCACCCCCCAATGATGAAAATGCTAAATTGCTGGCTAAGCTCGACCAGAGATTACGTGAAGTAGAGGGAACTCAAAGTTTTCCGCCTGTTGATTTGTCTGTTTTTACTCGGGTCCAAGTGCCCGATAAATTCAAAATGCCAGCCTTCGAGAAGTATGATGGCACCTCGAACCCAATTCAGCACATCGAGATGTACCAGGGGCTCATGAACAGATATGTTTCTAATGGACCTTTAATGATTCAAACCTTTCAAGCAAGCTTGAAGGATGCTGCAATGAGGTGGTATACCAACCACCAGATCAACCGGAAAGACTCGTGGGAAGAAGTAGCAAATCTTTTCGTCAAACACTTCAAGTTCAATCTCGATGTCACCATTACAAGGGAAGACCTGGAGAGAGCTGAGCAGAAAAAAGGCGAGACTCTAAAGGAGTATGCCACTCGTTGGAGGAACATGGCGGGACAGATCATGCCCGAACCCTCAGAACGTGACTTAATGAAGTTGTTTGTGTCCACTCTACCGCAGCCAGTTCGTTCACGAATGTTAGTGACGGCCGTCCAATCTTTTAGCCAGCTGATAGCCATGGGTGAGGAGATTGAGTCTGGGCTTAAGAAAGGATGGTACAGTGAATCAGGTTCATCAGGCAAGAGATTTGCTAGTAAGAAAGACAAAGAGCATGCCCCTGAAGTCAACATGACTTATGTACAGAAGATGCCAGCGCAGGCCCCGAAACTACAATTTACCACCAAGCAGCCGACCTCTTATGTGCAGCAAGGCCGGCAGGACCCACGCCCGCAGCGCAAAACTCGCCAATTTACTCCACTTCCTGGAACGTTATCTCAGGTACTAGCAGTGCTAAGGAAGAAGAATTTGCTGAGTTCGGAGCCACAAAGATCTAACGCTGCCGGCTTTGCACGATACGATCCGTCGAAGAAATGCGATTACCATAGAGGTGAGGTGGGACATTCGACAGACGACTGCCAAGTACTCAAACATCGAGTACAGGATCTACTCGAGACTGGAGCGTTTACACTATAGCCAGCCGGTAAGCCCAATGTGCAGAACAATCCACTTCCTGATCATTCGAGCAGTGCAAATGTTGTCCTTGGCCCGGCGGTCGAGCGAGTTCAAGACTTCATAGTCCCTTTCGAAGATATGTTCGACGCTTTAGTCCGAGCTGGTTATGTTTCAACCGGTAAGGTTGTGTCATTCGGTGAAATAGAAAAGAAGGTAGATGAGTTGTTAAGAGAGGGAATGATTGGGATGGTTGATGAATTCGGGGTAGTGGCCACTACATCTCAGGTCATCGTTGACTGGAATAAAGAACTCGCAATGCTAACCGATGAACAAGTTAAGTTGGATCCTGAGCTAATTGACATGCCCCCTCTTGAGGATGCTTCTGATGATGACCTTGGAATCATTATACCCGGTACTTCTGAACTATTGGTGCTGGCATCACCTCAGCTCTACGCTTATGAAAGTGACAAGATGGTTCCATGGTCATACAATGTTGATCTGATAACAAGATCGGGACGAACTTATGCTGATAATCCACCTGTCAAGCCAGTGGCCGAGAAAGAAGCGAAGGAATTCTTAGCTGTGATCAAGGCTAGTGAATATAGCGTGGTTGATCAGTTGAGAAAGTTGCCTGCACAAGTCTCGTTGTTGGAACTTCTCCAGACGTCAGAGAAGCATCGGGGTGCTCTTATGAAGGTTTTGAGTGAGGTTCATGTGCCCGAAAATATTGAAGAAGATAAGCTAGAGGGGTTTGTCGGGACGATCCTCCTCAAGGATTAAGTAGCATTTTCTGATGAGGAAATCCCAGTTGAAGGACGTGGTCATAATAAAGCGCTTCATATATCAGTGAAGTACAAGGAAACTCACATGGCTAGGGTGCTTGTTGATAACGGGTCAGCTTTGAATTTATGCCCGTTGGCTACATTAAAAAAGCTAGGCATTAAGCCATCTACCATGCAAGCAGCCAAGACTTCTGTTCGAGCCTTTGATGGAGCAAAGAAGGATGTGATAGGCCAGATTAACTTAGAGCTGCAAATCGGACCTTCGGTGTTCGATATTCTTTTTCAAGTGCTGGATATCCCTTCTGCTTTCAATTTTTTGGGCGGCCATGGATCCACAATGCAGGTGCAGTGCCCTCCAGTTTGCATCAGAAGATCAAGTTTGTCGCTGAGGCAAAGTTGGTTACAATTTATGGAGAAGAAGATCACCGAATCTTCAACGCGACATCGGTCCCATACATGGAGCCCGATCATGTTGAGGAGGATAGCTATCATTCATTTGAGATAGTTCAAGTTGTTCAAGCTTCCCCTGATATGTCGTTGCCGGCTCTAGAAGTTTCTAATGCAGCTATCATGGTGGCCAAGGTCATGGTCGGTAATGGTTTTGAGCCAGGTCAGGGTCTTGGGAAGGAAGGTCAAGGCATTTGTGCCCCGATTGAGACAAATGGACAATTCCACAAGGCTGGTTTGGGATATCATGGGTCAGGAAGCCGCGAACAAGACCTCGGTTGTTGCAGAGGCCAAAGAGGAGTAGGTCAAAGTCCCTTACCACCTCCTATTGACCACATCTTTCGCTCAACTGGAGTAGTAGGGGGATATGAGCATTTAAAGCCGAGCCCTACTGAGGATGATCTTGGGCTTATCTTTCCTAAGTCACCACCAGCTCTAACTGACTCGCCCAAGAAGCATGGTAAAGCGATTTTGGTCAGTTTGTCTAATGATTCTGAGGATGACCAACCACCCTGTATTTTCAAGAAGCCGGAATCAAGGGTGGTGGACTTTGACTTTAATGATGGTATACCCTACCTCACTGGTTGGTTTGCTGAGACTTCCATTGGTGCAATCACTGAAGGACCACTTGAAGGGATGGGCGCTGGCCCTCAAGAGTAATTATTTCCAGTTTTCGTATCTCCCCTACGTGGGAATCTTTATTGTTTTCGATTTTCATTTCAATTCATGTTGCACTTAGGTCTTTCAATCCAATAAGATGTAATTCATTGATTCGATATCAATAAAATTACAGAAGTTTTTACTATTTTGAATCTTGTTGAAGTATCCCAAACCAACCCGATGACGATAACCAACGATTGAAAAAATTTGTCATCTACGGTAAGAACTGAGGGTTGGGCTTCTCAAGAATTCTCGTCTCGAGGTCTTTGAAAGCAAAATGAATTTCAAAAAGCAATGATCAATTTTTGAAAATTACATGTAGTTAAGCCTTGTCTTGTCTTTTTGATCCCTTTCTTTTATGTTTCAGGACTAATCTTGAGGCATGCAAAGGGTCGGGAATCATGGATCCTCATATATGTGATGCAAATCAATCCGATGACTTAGACGATTCTGATCCGAATGATGAAGAAATACAACGGAACTTAGAAATCCATGAGAAATCCAAGCCTCTAACTGTTGAAGAAACCGTGGTGATCAATCTTGGTGACACGGAGAATCCAAGAGAAGTGAAGATTGGGGCATGTCTCCCTAAAGATGTGGCCAAACGCTTGACCCAATTGTTGAAGGATTATCAAGACATCTTTGCTTGGTCTTATACTGACATGCCGGGCCTCGATCGATCGATCGTAGAACATTGTCTACCGACTGATCCTTCGATTGAGCCCGTGAAGCAAAGGCCGCGAAGAGCTAAGCCAGAACTGGCAAAGAAGATCAAGGAAGAGGTCATGAAGCTTCTTGACGTGGGGTTTATTGAGACTACCCAATATTCAGAATGGGTCGCTAATATAGTCCCAGTATTGAAGAAAGATGGTCGGGTTCGAGTGTGCGTTGACTACCGAGATCTGAACAAAGCTAGTCCTAAAGATGATTTTCCACTCCCACACATTGATGTGCTTGTGGACAGTACAGCCGGGTTCGAACTATTTTCCTTCATGGATGGCTTCTCAGGTTATAATCAGATCTTGATGAACGAGGATGATAAGTTGAAGACAGCATTTACCACTCCATGGGGGACATTTCACTACAAGGTGATGCCCTTTGGTCTCAAAAATGCTGGAGCAACTTACCAACGGGCAATGGTCACATTATTCCATGACATGATGCATAATGAGATTGAGATCTACGTTGATGACATGATTGCAAAAACTCGGCGTGGAGAAGATCACATAGAAACTTTGATGAAATTATTCGACAGGCTTCGCAAGTTCAAATTGCGCCTCAATCTAGCAAAATGCGTGTTCGAGGCAGCCTCTGGCAAACTACTCGGCTTCATTGTCAGTAACAAAGGAATTGAGATCGACCCGTCAAAAGTGAAGGCCATTTGTGAAATAAAATCTCCCTCTTCGGTGAAGGAAGTTCGTAGCTTGATGGGTAGACTAAATTATATAGCCAGATTTATTTCTCAGCTATCTGAGACAGCAAAACCTTTCTTTAAACTTCTCAAGAAGAATGCGCTGGTTAGATGGGACGAAGAATGTGAACAGGTATTCGACAAGCTTAAGCACTACTTGATGAATTCGCCGATGCTTGTTCCGCCGACACCAGGGCAACCTCTGATACTGTACCTTACAATCCACAGTGAATCCTTAGGCGCCATGCTTGCTCAACGAAGTGAAGAAGATGGAAAAGAGCGTGCGATTTATTATTTGAGTAAGAAGTTCACCGCCTCTGAGATGAACTATTCTGAAATAGAAAGGACGTGCGCAGCACTGGTTTGGGTGCTACACAGATTGAGGCAATACACTTTGCATTATCAGATATTGCTTGTAACAGAGTGTGATCCCATCAAATACTTGCTCAATCAACCCGCTTTGATTGGAAAACTGGCAAAATGGCAGATTCTCATATCAGAATTCAATGTTCAATTCTTGTCTCAAAAATCAGTCAAAGGACGAGTAATTGCTGATATCCTGGCTGAAAATCCTGGAAAAAATGAGGATCTGGGTCCGCTAAAGGATAGAGTCATGCCAATTGATGAGTATGTATGGACCATGTATTTTGATGGGGCCGTAAACTTATCAGGATCAGGTATCGGGGCCGTTTTAATATCCCCAGGCGGTCAACATTATCCAGTGGCTGCAAAATTGATATTTCCTTGCACGAACAATATTGCTGAATATGAAGCATGCATCCTCGGGTTACAAGCCGCTATCGAAATGGGAGTAGCTCGACTTAAGGTGTTCGGGGATTCAGCCCTCATTATTCTTCAGACCGTTGGTAAGTGGCAAACTAGGAATGCTAAGTTGCAGTCCTATCATGCCTATTTAGAGGAGTTAGTGGAAGAGTTTGAAGACATTTCGTTTGAATACTTGTCGAGGACTCAAAACCATTTTGCCGATGCTTTGGCTACTTTATCGGCAATGCTACGAGTGACAAGTGGGTTAGAAGTTGAACCTTTAAAGATAGAGGTTTTACAAAAACCAGCTTATTGCATGGCTACGACAGAAGAGTCTGACGGCAAGCCGTGGTATCATGATATCAAGGCATATCTTCAAACACAGGAATTTCCTGACAAAAGTACCACATCTGACCAGAAATATATCAAGAAAATGGCGTCGAAGTTCTTCTTGAGCGGAGAATGTCTATACAAGCGGTCCTATGATTCGGTCTTATTAAGGTGTGTTGATTCAACTGAGGCTGTTCATTTGATGCTAGAAGTACATGAGGGAGTATGCGGTCCGCACATGAATGGTCATATGCTAGCAAGGAAGATAATGAGGATGGGTTATTACTGGCTCACTTTAGAGAGTGATTGCATTCAACATGTCCGAAGTTGTCACAAATGCCAGATCCATGGTGACAAGATTAATACTCCCCCGAATGAATTGCATCAGATGTCTGAACCATGGCCATTCTCTATGTGGGGCATTGATGTGATTGGCCCAATCAATCCTAAAGCGTCAAACGGACATCGGTTTATCCTGGTCGCTATCGATTATTTTTCGAAGTGGATTGAAGCTATGTCCTATACGTCAGTGACGGCACGGAATGTGGTGAAGTTCATTCGTCGAGACATCATTGCTCGATATGGTGCACCTGAGACCATAATTACTGACAATGGGTCGAATCTGAATAATAAATTGGTGGATGATCTGTTCAAGGAGTTCAAAATCAAGCATCTGAATTCCTCTCCATATCGTCCGCAGATGAACGGAGCAGTCGAAGCAGCCAACAAGAATATCAAGAAAATTTTGGCTAAAACAGCTGAGAACTTTCGTGATTGGCATGAGAGATTACCATTTGCACTTATGGCATATCGGACTTCTATCCGGACATCTACAGGGGCAACTCCATATTCTCTTGTGTACGGTATGGAAGCAGTCTTACCTGTTGAGGTTGAAATTCCTTCGTTACGTATTCTTTCACAGGTACAATTGTCAGAAGCAGATTGGATCCAGCAGAGATTAGACCAGTTGAACCTGATTGATGAGACAAGGCTTAGAGCTATATGTCATGGCCAGTGCTACCAACAACGAGTTGCTAAATCTTTCAACAAGAAAGTCAAGCCTCGACATTTTCAGGTAGGCGACCTTGTCCTGCGGAAATTATTGCCGATAGTTCCTCTTGCAGAAGGAAAATTTGCTCCAAATTATGGCGGCCCGTACATTGTGAAGAAAGTCCTTCCAGGAGGTGCTTTGATTTTGGCCGAGATGGATGGTCGTGTTTTTTCCAGTCCAGTTAATTTTGATTCTGTGAAGAAGTATTACACTTGATTTGTACTCATTCTGACTTTGTCTCAGATCGAATTTCGTGAATCAATTGATTTTCTTGTTATGTTACTAAGCTTCGTTTGAGGAAGGCTTTCGATTTGGCAATCTATTTCTGTCCTAATGAGGCGATCATATTGTATGAGAGACTTCAAGATGACGAAAGGCAAGCCATTTCCATACATGTCCTGAATAATAATCCCCAATGCGAGTTGAGTGAAAATTCCGTGCTGACAAGGTAAAGGATTATCTCACGAAAAGTATGACGACCAAAATGATAAGAGGCATTCATTTCCTCTATCTAAACACTACAGGTTATCACTTGCTTAACCCTTTGAACGGAGTTTCATTTGTTACCCCTGTCAGGAACAACCCCCATACTGGGGCAATTTCTTAAAAAGTTCAAAATGGTTAGAATTTTCTTGCTTTCACTTGCATCAATCTTCAAGTATATTTATTGCATGCAAATTCTGTGTTAGCTTGAGTGCCTTAGATATGACGAAGAGCATTTCTTTCGCTATCCTACACACTTTATCCGTTGCTTGGCCCATTTGAGCCTACAATTTCATTTCATAAGAACCCAATTGGTGATCATCCCTCACACTGGGGCAAGGTAAAAACCATTGCTATCTGCACAGCATATTCGGAGCGCCAATGAAGACCCTGAGGATCCAAATGTTAGTCATTCAATCAAAACAAGCCAAAGTGTGGCTGGCCAATGTATGCATTATAGACAGTATGTGTCAAAGGTCAAAAAAAAAAAAAAAAAAAAAAAAAAAAAAACTAGGGGGCATGAAAAGCAGTGTGCCTGGTAAAAGCAAGGCCAATGCCAGTAAAAATGATGAGAGAAAGAAAGGCTTTGGTGAAAACTGAGTCAATATGCAAGATCATTCTTCAAGGAAGAGACCATTTGAAAGTTCATTTGTGGAGCAATTGCTAGAGATAGATCAATGGTACCAGTAGCATGATTGGATGATCACCAATTTCCATGTTCATAATACCCCCTTTGATGGAAATAGGCCATTCATTTCAAGCCTACCCGAATCTACGTTACAACCCTTACCGAAGTCTTTTCAGAATATGGCACTTAAGTTAACGTAGAATTTCAAATGCTTATAAGTGTTGCTCGAAGAAGTGCGAGCAAGATTTTTCTATCTCATTTTTGCAGTATTCCTGACTTGTAAACCCAGAGCAGCTGGTGATATCATTTCTTTCAAAGCCATGACTCTCATGAGTCCCCATTGTGAAACCTTTGACCAAGCCTGCGTTTCAGTCCTTATAAAAGACCTCTCAGATTGGTCAAGTTATACTGATTGTGAGAATATCCGAACCATTGTCAAGCACGATGAAGAGAGTTCGAGTGATTCTTATACCCGCATCAAAGGTCGGGTCAAAAGCCTTTCATTGAGAGCGAGTGAAAAGTTCTTTCTGATTAAAGGTCTCTCATTTAATGTGATCAAATTGTCAAAAGGACGAAATTGTTGTTCTTATTGATAAATTCCCCAGTGAAGCTTAATAATGCAAGCAGATTCATGAATTATGTTTTCTCTGCTCCTGCGCATGTCTTGTTTTAACCTTTTCTCAGGTAAAAACAGGTGCAATGCAATTGGCGTTGCCATTTTTATAACACAAGAAGAAATCAGGTACGTTTACTAATTATTCTTCATTATTTCTTCCTCCGGAATAGGAGAAATTATCTCTTTCATATGTTTACCAAGTGGAATAGGTGACATATCTCTGGGTGCTGCTAAGTGGAGTACGAAGCACACCCCATCTCTTGGTGTTGCCAAGTGGAGTACACGGCACACCCCATTTTATGTTGCCAAGTGGAGTACGCGGTAGCATAACACCCCATTTCATGTTCGCCAAGTGGAGTACACGGCAGCATAGTTTCTCGTTTTGTGTTGTCCAGTGGAATAGACAACGCACCCCATTTAAATGTTTGCCCAGTAGAACAGGCAGCATAGTTTCTCATTTCGTGTTCACCCAGTAGAATAGGTGACACAACTAACCACATGATCACCCAATGGAAGAGGTGACATGATCCTTTTCGTGATTGCCTAGTGGTATAGGCAACACGTCCGTTTTAATTATGCGTTATTTCACATCTGTAGGAAACTACAGGTAACAGATAGGCAATCATGTACCTTGAGAACTTTACTTCCAGTGGACTAGAAGTTTAGAGATTGAGGGAATGCACAGCATTATAAAGCTTTCCTCACTTGGATGCTTTTTGTGCGATCCGTATGTAAGACTCTTTCACCGCTCTACACGAAGTGAGAAGCCTTAGCATACGTTCCTTATTGTTTGCATATCACGCATCATTACATTTAAAAAGAAAAAGAAAAAGAAAAAGAAATCATTCATCATTTTGCATGGTCTAAATTTAGGTTTCAGTCTTTGAGCGAAACCTCTACGAGCTTCCACTCAAAGAGGGGCAGCTGTTGACACCTAAATTTTAGCACATCATTTAGTGGTTAATTGCATAGAAAATTAGGGATTAAATTTTAACCCCTAAACAAAAATATTAAAATTGCATAACATATAGTTTAGGTTCATTTAGATTAATTGCATTCCGCATCGGATCAGCGGTGACAAGCGAGCTTAAAATTCATTACGTGAATCGAGCTCGGGCATCGAACGAGACTCGGTTCACTCGAAAAGCATGGGCCGAAAATCACACGCAAAAGGGCTTGGTTGTTTTAATTTGAGCTTAAATTAGCCCATTATGCTTAATTAAAGAAAAGCTCAAATTAATTCAGCCCATTTAGAATTAAATTAAAGCCTAAACCTAAGCCCGTTAGGACTAAAAAGCCCGGCTAATTGACCTAGGTTTACACTATAAATATATGTTTATGTCTCATAATCAAGGGAGAGCTTTCAGAATTTCAGAAATCAGATTTTTAGAGAGACACACGTGAGCGAGAGAAAGAGTAAGAGAGAAAAGGTTTCTATTCTTCCCGCAAGTTCTCGGCAACACCCACAGTACAGGAGGAAGAAGACGCTCACGACATAGTGGACTAGTCATCCACACTTCACTTCAACAATTTTTGCAATTTTTGCCCAAATCTTAACTTCTTCGTGAGCCCAATATAGATTGTTGAAGAGAAGAAGACAAAAGGGGAGGCTGATTCTTCATCAATATTTTTTTCCTCTTTCTTCTTGCACCCCTATTGAATTTCACGTGCAGAGGACAGAGGAGAAGAAGACCCACGTGGGAAACAAAGAAAAGAGAAAAAATTTTTGCCGTGCTTGACGTTCGAAGACGCGCTAAGGGAATTCATGACTTCCATTCATGAAGTCAGTGTTCAAGCAATAAATTCTTGTGGTCAACGAAGGACACACACAAAGGAGCTTTGATAGACGGTGAGCTTAGCTGCCTGCGTGCACATCACAGCAGTTCTCGTTCGTTGCTATGCTTGTTGCCCGCGTGCACATCGTAGTGCTTTCCCGCCAAAATCCTCCGAAGTTGCTGCCATCCTTGACGTTCGTCGCCCTTCCGTGGTGAGTTGCTGCTGTTCCGTGACTTCCGAAGACCGCTCGTCGCTGCTATCGTCTACCACCGCGTCGCCGCTCTCGACGCCGCCGCTCCCGACGCCGCGCCGCCGCTCCCGACGTCGCCATTCCCGACGCCGCGCCGCCGCTCCCGACACATCGCCGGTCATCCGATCCACAATCTCGATCCGCTGCAAATTCAAATTTAGAAAGAAATCTGCAAATCAGGTAAATATCTCATCCGAATCAATTTGGATATTTTATTGCCTATTCTATGATTATCTTATCTAATTTTGCATATTTGAATAATAGGCATTATTCCAATTAGGATTTTATTTCTTTTTTTGAAATCTTGGATATCTATTACTTTTCAAACTTGGATAAATTTAGAATTTTCAAAATCTTTTGAATATATCCAAGATATTTAAGATATCGAGAATTTTTCAAGATGTGATCGATTAGGAAAATTTCCTAATCCGCAACCGCACACGTGGAAATAAATCTATCTATCAGGCTTTAGATAGAATTATTTCCATAGCGGGTATTTTGAATTTTAGGATCGATCTGTCAGGTTTCAGATCGAAACTTAATTCGAAAGATTTAGCGATTATTTTTTTTACTTGATTTTAATTTCGAATTTTGATAAAAAAAATACCAAAAGATCATTCTAGAATAGGTTAATTTCTTTAGTCTAAGATTGCGTGTCTAGATAATTAGCATCTTTAATTCCGAATTTTATTTTAAAAAAAATACAAAAAAATAAATAATATGCCCGTCATTAGAAATAGGTCACGTCGTCGCATGACATATAATTTGCATGTTAAGTTGTACTAATCGCATGTCAATTTTTGCACGTCATTACATATATGTTAGTTTTCATTTAAATAAGCGAAAATAAAAATTTCTGCATCTTTAAACTCTAAGTCGGGACTTATCAAAATTGCCAAATTGGGTATTTTTCTTGAAATTGGTACCGAAAGGGCGTTAGGGAATCTAGCGTAACCAAGTCCCCGAATTCATAATTTCTGGTTCGTAGAAATAAAATAGTACTCCCGCTATTTTATTTAGGTTTCTAATCAACCTACCTTAAATGATTAGTGGCGACTCCCATTGAAAATATTTGCATGCTCATAATTGGACCTAAGTTGTGATTTGGTAGAGTTTGGGAGAACTCGAGCTAGGTTAGTTAATTTAATTAATCTAGTAATCCATTAGCCTAAGATCGAAAACACGATTTTTTTTTTTTAGGGTCGCGACAGATCTCAATCGGGTGATTAATGTCACCCGACTCCGCCAGAACTTCATTTTGATTTTCCTCCCACAATCCATCAAAGAAGTTGTATTCCGGCACGTAGTTAGGATCCATATACTGCTCAAACAAACAGGAGTACATACTCTAGTTCCTCCTTAGGCTCCTCAGACTCGTTGGGTTCGTCTTCGGGTTCCCTTTTGGATTCCACCTCCTCTGGTTCTTTCTCGGGGATCGGTTCTAAGTCTATGTCCATTGGATCACCTTCAGCTTGCAACACTTCGGGCTCAGGTTCATACTCAGCCCCTGAAGATCCCTGGGTTGCAGGCGCTGGATGCAACCTAGACTGAGCTAAACTAATCTCTGCACTGATCAACTCTCCATCTATCGGGGGTATAGCAGAAGGGTATCCCCAACTAAGTCAAACGGAACATCAATACCTCTAACGGGACCGAACTCGTCAACTCCATCATTGAAGAACTAGGCGATGTATACATAGGGCTCCCACAAGGATAATCCTACTTCTACAAAAACCATGATAGTGCGCTTAATCCAGGTCATGTTATCTCCCATAAGAAACTCTGCAACTTCATACTCGGTGTACACTGGTACCCCAAAATGCTCTGGTGGCGGTGGCGGGGGATTCATGGCTCAGGTCGGGATTTTGAAAAATGTTGGTTGAAACAACCATGAGACTACATCTCAGTAAGTATACCCCTAAACCCCACCTAAGCTATCACGTACCTCCAGACAATCACGAAACACAATCGCACACACACAAAATCGTTACATAGCAGGCACTTTACATGCAATCACAAGCATGCATAAATCTCATGTCATGCACTCATTCCATTCTCATTATCTCTTTTTCACATTCCTTGCCAGTGACCCGCGTTACAGTACATGCCTCAGGCTCACTACGACCACTTATCATAACACTTCAGGGCCCGTGTTAACGTACACGTCTCAGGCCATGTTTCTTGCCCGCGTTAAAGTACACACCTTAGGCTCAACACCTACCATGTGACATTCCGAACTTTCCACCAATTGGAAATTATGAAATAACTGAGTTTTATGAAATGTGCTCGCAGTAAAACTCGCCCGGAACTGATCATTCATGGGAATGCTAACCGTTAGGGAAAGGCTAATAGAGGAATTAAATTCGCACGACTAAAGAAAATTCGATCGTGAATAGATTTCGACCATTAAATCGCACAAGTGATATTTTGAACCACTGTTGGCCGATCTAAAGATAGTTAGGGGTCAGTTCGCCACTGTCCTAGTAGTGGATCGCGGGTGATTCCGTTAGACCACGAAATGACTTAATGAACGATTCCGAAATTATACAGAACGATCGTACCCCTCGGATCATGTGATTGATCTTCGCGATTTTAATGACAATCGAGGTCGTCACGCACCGGACGGACTTGCACGTGATTCGATTTAGTATAAGTCATGAGTAGATTTCGCGAATTTCTCCAACAAGCCGCCCGTTAGCCCGAGAAACACTCGAGTTGCGTTTAATAGAATTTAATTATGGAATTTTTGCCCAAATTGGACACCGGAAAATTAGGAAGTCACGTCGGAACATTAGGACAACGTTGTACATGACACGTGTGAATTTTTGGTGTGCTCAATTCCTTCGGAAAAACTCGATTTGGATGAGAATCGGAGAAAGTGACGATTTTGCCCTTCAGGATTTATAAAGGATTAGTTTTAGGGCAAGGGACATTTAGGTCATTTGTGCCTTAGATATTTTTGGATCAAAAATCACTATTTAGGTCAAGAAGTCCTTTTCTCTCTCCTCCATTTCTCTCCCTCTCTCCATCGTGAAAAACCCCCCTTCACTGTAGACTCTCTTCCTCTCTCTTTCCTTGCCAATCGCCGCCCAAGCCGCGCCGTCGCCACCCAAGCCGATCGCCGCCCGCCGGGAGTCGTACATCGTCGTCGCCGTCCCTGATTAAGTACCGCCGCTTTCCGTTCTAGCCGAGAAAGTCTAAAACGCGGGTAAGTCGCGCCTAAACCTAATTTAGGATTTCGGGTATCGACAGGCGATTTTAGGCGAAACCGGGCATAGGATAGGTGTGGAATTGCATGAATTAGAAGTGGGTTCAGTTGGCGGGCCTTAGATTTGAAACCAGAAAATTTTTATTGGAAAATTCAGAAAATTAGGGGCTGCGAATTACTGTTCATATGCCTCGAATCACTGTTCACTGGCTGTGGATTACTGTTCACTGAGCTGTGATGGTCCGATTGGGATGCAAGTTGAATTTTTGGAACCTAGATACTATGGCGAGAAAGTTCCGTGAATGATCGGAATTAATCCGACGCCGTTTGGTTGGAGAAAAATGGGAGTTATCATATTGGATACATATTTAAATTATTAGTAAATTGTGGAATTTAAGTTGAGTATGCTGTGGCTTACTGTTGGGTACGAGAATGATACCGTTGGGTCCAGCTCGGAGTTCTATGTAAGTGTCGGGAAGAGTCGGTGGTGTGATTTTGTGGTTTGAGTGCAGAAATTACTGTTCACGAGCTGTGGGAGTACTGTGCACTGTGCTGTGGTGAGTTGTTTGATGCGTGTTCGGTACCATTAGGTCCGTCTTGGAATTTTATGAAAATCCCGTGAAGGGCTGAAAATGATTTGAAAACATTTGAACAAAGAAAAATGTTGTTTTATGCGAAAATGTGCTTTTGTGTGAAAATGGTGATGTGGTGAAGTGTGGGGTGCAAGTGTGCACAGAATTTGAGGCAATGGCATGAGAAAGTGAGTTGGGATTGGGCCGAATATCATAAGCTCGGGCAGCGATCATGTAGGTCTGATGCATTTGGCACAGGCTGAGGCTCGAAAGAGCGTGATTGAATTCGGTCCGAGGCACGATTAGCTCGGGTGAGACCGGGATTGGACCGAAGCATTTTAAGCTCAGGTTTCGATTATGTAGGCCTGCCGCATTTGACGTGGGCTGAGGAAAGTGTGAATGTGGGATCGGACCGAGGCGTGTGATGCTCGGGGCGCGATCAAAGGGCCTGAGGCGTAAACGAGTACGCGGGCCAGATGTGGTGAGTGGTCGCAGTGTACCTGAGGCGTGTATGTTTACGCGGGTCACTGGAGAAGAATGAGAATGGATGAAATAATGGGATAAGAGTGGTATATGCGCGTGTTTACATCTGACATGATTGAGCTTGAATGATGTTGTGCGCATGTTTGAGCCTGGCAATATTATTTGTTGTGCCTACGATATGATGTTTCAGCATGTGTGAATATATGTGTGTGATTGCGTAATTGCCTGAAGATACGTGATAGCCTAGGTTGGGTTTAGGGGTGAATTTACTGAGAAGTGTTCTCACGGTTGTTTCAACCAACAATTTCAGAACCCCGACAGGACCCATGAATCTTCCGCCACCGTCACCAGAACGTTTTGGAGTCCTCAGTGGATGGGACGGTATAAGGGGACTCAGACTCAGTAGACAAGAAATCAGACTCAGAATGGGTTTTTGGCGAGCACCATTTTTGGAGTAGTAGTAAATCCAGGTTTTCATCCTTGGAGTATCGGTTTTTGAGAAAGACGGTGTGCATGTACATATATGGGACAGTTTATATATGTAAATATTATGGTATAAGAAGGAAATGAAAAAGATATGTACATTCTCCCAATTCTACTCAGTTTTTATTGTCCGGGTTTAATTGTTGTTATCCGCTGTGGTAATAAATCTTTGATAGCGTTTTGAGGTCAGCGACATTCCTGGGACGTCGCTAGAATCGACTAGAGGCGGTGTCGCGTGCCGAAGGGGTTTGGGGGCGTGACATACCACCTATTGCGCAACCCGCGTTGAAGTACACATCTTAGGCTAGCAGTCTTCCGGTAATATCGGATATCGTCCTACATTGAAGTACATGCCTCAGGACGGCACAATTCCCACGATCACACATGCCATGCCACATTTCTTCTTTTTTTTTTTACTCATGCACATGCTCCACAAGCATTTACTACACTCAACTGACCCATCACACGTGGCTCGTGCACGTATCAATTTACAAGTAAAACGTGCTCACTCATCATTAGACATGGCCCATTTTGACATTCGAATCAGTTTGGCCCAAACGTGCACACAACAGGCATATTTCAATCATATAATTACACAACCACACACTCAATTTCATCATCCCAACCCAGTCGCAGTTCCAATACACATTAAACACACAATCTGCCATTTTTCTCCAACCAAACGGCGTCAAATCAATTCCGATCGTTCACGACACTTTCTCACCACTAATTGACAGTTCTAAAAATCCAACTTGTGTCCAATTGGCCCATCACAACCCAATGAACAGTCATCCACAGCCCACTGTTGTCCTCAAAATTTCCAATAAAATTTTTCCCGAATTCATTCCTAGACCCGCTAATCAATCACGTTCCTAAACCGTACAATTTCCGTACTCAAATAAACCCGATTTCTCCCAAAAATCATCCGTTGATACCCGAAGTCCTAAATTAGGTTTAGAGCGCGACTTACCTAGTTCTAGACTGTCGCGGCTAGAACAGAAAACGGCGGCACTCAATCAGGAATGGCGGCGAATGGCGGGGAACGGCGGTGCTGCTTGGCGGCGACGATGGTGGCTTGGGCAGTCGGCGGCATGGCTCACGGCCAAGGGGAAACCAAGAGGGAGAGAGAGAGAGAAAAAAGGGGGTGGCGGTCTGCGTGAGGGCGGTGTGAGGCGGGGACGGCGACCGTGCGGCAGCGACGACGGCGTGGCACGGTGGTGGACGGCGGGGGAGAGAATGATTGATGGGAGAGAGAGAGAGAGAGAGAGAGAGGTTCACGGTGGGGGGGGGGGGGGGGGGGGGGGGGGAAATGACCGAATGGGGAGAGAGAAATGAGAGGAGAGAGAAGGCTTGGTCAAGCCTTCATGCCCAAGCTTTGACTATTTTTTGATAAATTACCAAAATACCCTTCTCTCTACTTTATCATCCGACGGTCGAGATTTGATCTAATCTTGAAATCGATGGCCTGGATTGAATCTTGCTTCAAAATATCCAAAGGCAATTTGTCTTTTCCAAAATTGAGGACAAAATGACTAAAACGTCATTGCTTTATTAAACTAACCCTTTATTAATTTTCAAGGATAAAATGGTTACTTTTTCCGTTTCTTGTCGAAATCGAATTTTTCTAAAGGAATCGGAACAATCTAAAATTGCACGTTCCATCCACAACATCGTCCTAACGTCCCGTTGTGACTTTCAAATTTTTCCGATGTTCAAAATGGGTTCAATTAAATAATCAAATTTTATTAACGCAATTCAAGCGTTTCTCAAACTAACGGGCGGCTTGTTGGGGAAATTTACATATTCGACCCGTGATTGACACTAAATTGAGTCACGTACAAGTTCGTTCGGTACATGACGACCTCGGTTATCATTAAAATCGCGAAGATCAATCACTAGATCCGAGGGGCACGATCGTTTGGTATAAGTTCAGGATCGTTCGTCAATTCATTTCGTGGTCCAGCGGAATCACCCGCGATCCACTATTATGACAGTGGCGAACTGACCCATGACTATCCTTAGATCGGCCAACAGTGGCTCAATATATCACCTTAGCGATTTCATGGTCGAAAATCAATTCACGATCGAATTTTCTTTGGTCATGCGAATTTATTTCCCCAAGTAGCATTTCCCTATTGGTTAGCATCCCAGGAATGATCAGTTTTGGCGAGAATTTACTACGAGTACATTTTATAATACTCAGTATTTTATAAATCACAAATGGACTAATTTTCAGAATGTCACATATTAAAAATCCGAAAATAATACCTCGTGAAACATTTACCCTAAAGTAATTTTCGACCCACAGAAAAACTCATAGTAGTACTCATACAATGTATTTAGTCCAAACTAATTTTTGTCTTATGAAAAATTTCAAACTGGTACTTTGGATCCAATTCTACCTTCCACTTCAGATCCCAAACTGCTAAAGGAGGGTAGATTTAGGTCAGTCATATCGGTTTGAGATTTTTTGTGATACAATAATCAGCTTGGGACAAAACGAGGATATTGGTTTCTTTTTCGAAACCTACTATTTTGGCCCCCGCTCTTTCTTTTTCATTGAAATTTACTCTCTTCTGAAACCTGCTGTTTAGTGTTTAGGCCCACAGTCTGGATGGTTTTTCGCTGTTCATTCATTGTTGCCAACAACCACTGACTCACAGTTCAATAAGTCCGCATTGCATCTATCTAACCCCATCCAAAGATTAAAAAACAAAATCCTTACAATATCGCAATGTGGGTCCACATAGATTGAGGAAGATGATATGCATTTTATCATAATGAGCAGCCAAAGACCTGCAATTACTCTTTAGATGACAAATCTGCAGAGGTTAGAAGGGAGCAACAAATGTACGTGCAAAATGTGAGAGCAGTGCTAACTTTTCTTGAAGTGTAAACAGCTAAGCAAACGAAGTGGATCATAGTTTATATTTCAAATCCAGTGTGTAGTATTGACTAAGGCGATGTGCATTGGCTTTAAATCAATCCAGTGGAATTGACGAAATGAGAAGAGATGGTTTTGCATACGTAGTTAGAACAGTTTGTAGGCACCTTACTAGATATCAATCAGCAGCAAAGTATTTGAAAATTGATCATCTTACATGAGATTCCAGAATCATGCCATTGAATAATAGCAACATCTAAAATTCTGCCAGTTAAACCAACTAAAGTTTTCGACCAAAAATACAACAACTAAAGTTTGAATTAAAACCAACAACATCGAGTCTGAGCTACAAGGCACAAAGACAACACAGTTGCCAGGAAACAACTTCGTACTGAGCTAAGTAAACTAAACCAAAATAACACAGAATGATCAGACAAACAAAAAGACTAAAAACAAAAGGGTTTTGACTTGATCTCTTCTTTTGTTAGGCAAAGTCAATGCCCGAACCCATGCACTTTCACTTCTTGTGGTAGCAGCTTCTCTCTTGCAACATCAAAAAGACTATGCACAGGTGCGTTCTTGACTTCCTGAAAATTTTTGGGATAAAATATCTTTGCTTTCGCTTTCTCTCCAGCTCTAATTGCTGCATTTACAAATCATTGATCAACCCAAAACGAAAGTGTCGATGTGCTTTGGTGCTAGATATTGATTCAAACTCATGTATATATATGCATCTAGTTGTCAAAGGATATTGATTCAACTTCATGTATATATATATATATGCATCTAGTTGTCAAAGGATATTGATTCAAATTCATGTATATATATGCATCTAGTTGTCAAAGGAGATCATCACTAACCATAATAGTAGTTTCTTTCGTCAAGGGTTATCACCCGACACTGACGCCTTGATTCTTTCGACAGTGCACTTGATCAGGTTGTTCACAGTAGCGACTGACCCGAGAGAGAGTTTAGCAGATGGTACAGTGTCAACCAGGATTTGAAATGCCACAGTCAGTAGCGAACCACCGGAGCCGATCTCGAGAATGTTTCCTCCACCAAATTCTGGCCCATCAGGAAGTATGGCAAAACCTGAGGGTAACAGTGCAACGTAGTCGGGGTCGCCGCCGTTTAGTACGACGTTCATAGCGACGATGTCAACCGGTGCATAGATCACATACGCGCCCACAGAATCTGTGCAGCTTTCTTGCAGTATAAGCATGTTGCTCTGGCTCGAATTTGCATTCTGCAGCTCAATTTACAGGTAAAAACGTCAGTCCCAAGTGATGCGAACAGCGTGATCTTTTTGACCTCTCTAATGTGAGAATAGTTTCCTTTTGGTGGCTACTTACATTTACACGGAGTAATGAGACGCTGTTGCCAGGGTCGCGACCATTTGCTATATGTGCCATTTCTTGAACTTGTCCCCCATTTGAAAGTATATCCCACTACATTGATCACAATTTACCACAAATGAATAAGCAACAAGCAACATGAAATTAATCCCTTCATCAGCTTTAATGCATAATTTAACAAGGCAAGACTCATCTACATTTGCCACAACACCAATTACTCGAAAGCAAGCACACTATGGACATCGCATTAGGCAACAAATCACAAATCATTAGTTCAACTCAAACAGATACAGACAAGAAAATGTTGAATTTCTGTCTATACATGCCTCTTGGTTGAGAACTCTGACTTACTTATTTATAAAGCCAATTAGAAGGAAGAATTTACATCTCCATAGACAACTTTACTAAGAATCTGAGAATCCAAAAAACATGACATATGTCCAAGAAATGAAGCCCAATTTTCTTCCAATAAAGAAGCATAAATTCCCTACCTCATTGCGAGAGTTCTCATCACGGAGGAAATCAAAAACCCGTTTGGGGGGAACCGGGAGCCAGAAGGAAGTTGCGGCGCTTAGCACAATCCCGGGAGGCCTGCCTGGATCATCCATGCTCTTTCTTGTCATGACCCTCACATTATTATCAGAACCAGCTGCTGATAATGTTGTCCAAGCATGTGCAGTTGAAGCACCAACACCGCTACAGAAGCTAAGCACCATCCTCTCAGCCAACTTCAACATGCTCCTCCTTCCTTCTGGGCTTGTTATCACTGTGCACATGTAATATTAATTGAGTTATCACTAAAGCTGGCAATGAAACTTATGGGGATTCCTGACGGAAAATTGTGAAATAGGATCAATACATAGATCTCCTGATGGTATGTTATTGGCCATTGAGCTTGCGAGACGTTCACACTGCCGGTCTAGTGTCGCCACCCAACGTTTCGCTCCAAAGGCGAGGCCGCAATTCACTAGGGGCCTATATATGCTATGAACAGCTCTATCATCAACCTCTACATGTTCGACCCATGTGACCTAAAAATGCAAAATGATACAAGAGAATTTATACGGCAGAAATTATGTGTGTGAAAAATGAGAGGTGATTAAATGGGGATGTCTCATTTCTAGAGAAGAAGAGGGTCAAGGAATATATGACCACCTTTGAGTAACCATTAGGCAATTCTTGAATCAAACAACCAGATGGCCTTCTACGACTCCGTAATATGGAATTCCCTCGTATATTGTCCAAGGAAACATCGACCACAGCCCACGTTCCATCGCTGTGTTGCTTGCAATACCTCACAAAATAATTTTCTCGAGAAGGAACAAGCGGGGATGGGACCTGGAACTCGGCTGTCATCTGAAAAGTTAATGAATGGGACTTATTAGAATGGAGTCGATGAAAAATAGTCAGTTAGATTAGTATGCAAAGTGTGAGTGTTACCACTTGCAATGCACCATTGCAATTCCCGGCAACACCAGTTGATAGGACTTCTATGGTCATTGCTCTTGAGACAATGCCACAAAAAACACCTGACCATTGATTCTGAAAGACAAATGATGTTAGAAAAAAAATGGAACCAATCAACTGCTCAAATCGCTTTTAAGTAGAGTAATAAGTTACCACATCCATGAGTATTTCGACAAGGTTAATGTGATTCATAATAACCACTGCCGATTCTCTCGAAGCTTCCGATTTGAACCCTAAAGGTTTCGGCCCGATTCCTCTAGGGAAGATCCTAAAATATTCATCTTCATTCAATATCTCCGATGGTTGGCCATTGCCTGCAGGAATCCACAACGGTTCTCCTCCTTGTGCCATCCTAATCAGTTCCTCCATTGCCGCGACTGCAAGCTCGATGATCAATGGCTTATCTGCCTCCAAAGGCATGGATACAGATCTTATAAGATCAATTCCCCCATACATTTCTCCAACGAAACCTGATTGAGCCGGGAATTGATCTGGGGAGCGGGATGACATGTGAGGAGGAAGATGAGGGTAGTTAGAAGCCAACGGCTTCCCAACATACTTTGAAGCAATCGCAGATATCCTATCTATCTGCAATATAAGAAAGATGGTTCAACATTTTTTCATGGCCCGACATGCGCTAATCTTGTGAGTCATGAGTCGAGAAAGTGCAACAACCAAGTGTACTTATATTCCTATGCTACCTCATCTTTCAAACGAGCATTTTCAATCCTCAGATGCTGCTCATCAAAGGACATTTCACCAAGGGCGGTGGGGCCGCCGCAGTTAGGGCAGGTGACGGTGCTGAGAGCTTCCCTATACCTCGTGTTCTCCGCACGGAGCTTCTCATTTTCGGCCTTCAGAATTGCATTCTCGTGCCGTTCATGTTGAGCCTGTAAATTAGAAATCTACCATTCAGCACTTGTATAAGCATTGACTCCAAAACGCGCTCACTTTAAAACAATTGTCAACTGCCCCCAAAATATGAATCTCTCCGTTACATCTATCAGTTAGGCCGCCAATTACTGTTCATATGTGAGTACATCATTTTTACATGCGCATTTTGTAGCTTGTATTATGTAAATATTACCTTCTGAACATAAGATCTAAGGAAGCTATCCGTGGTCTTGATTATGTAATTTTATAAATCTTATTCAGGGAAACATAGATTTAGCACATTCAAATGCAAAGTTTTAATAGAGAAGTTACCTTCATTTGGGTTCGCTTATTTTGGAACCAAAACTTGACTTGCAAAGGCTCCAACTCTAGCTCCCGGCTCAGTTCCTTTCTTTGTTTGTCATCTGGGTGAGGACACTCCTTGAAGAAACTAAAAAATATAAATAAATATAAGAGAGAGAGAAAGAGAAATATTTCACATGCCCAAATAATCAAACCACTAAAATTTATATAGAAAATAAGAAATCGCGTTCATTATGTTGTTCGCTCACGCTTCAAGCTCTTGGATTTGACGCTGAGTGTGGCGATGGTAACGCTTTCTCTTCTGGCGTTGACCATTGCTATTGTTGTTGTCATCGTTGTTGGGATCTTGAACGTCGTCACCTGAAGGGTCGGGTTCCATGGTTTCAGTGCCAGATTTGGTCTCGAAATCTTCGATGTCTCTCATCTTCAACACTTCGCTCTCGGAGCTTCTCGCGCTAGTCATGTCAAGCAAGTGATGGTGGCTCTCAAACATGTTGGGTTGAAACATTTTTGACTGATTTTATCCCCTCAAGGCTCTCTACTCTCTGCAAAGTGTGAGACTGTGAGAGAGCAACCCACTGAGAGTTCTTTTCTTCTTGCCCAAAATATATATACACACACAAGAATTTTAAGTGACCCTCAAGTTAGAGAGAGAGAGAGAGACGGAGAGAGCCAGAGGGAGGGAGGGTAAGTGATAAGTATGGACTATGGAGCTCTCAAAAGTCAAAAGATCTTCTACTACAGAGAGCTGGCAAGCATACATACATGTAGGTACAGAAATACATGGAGTTGTCTCCTGAACTTTCAAGGGCCAAAATGAAGACTAAAAAAAAAAAGAGAAACTATCTCTTCATTGAGAAGGGTCGCGCCTTAAATATTTTTGTATCAATCAATGAAGCACGCCCAATAACTAATGAACTAATTTGTCTTCAACCCATTTCAGAATTAGGGTTATATCTCACCCACAGAAGCAGGGACAGCAAAATGTGATGTGGTATTGAACAGAAGAAACAACAAGTGAAGCTCCAAAGATCTGAACAATATATGGAAACAAACACAACTTGGGTTTTGGAAGAAGAAATGGAAAAAAATAATGGAAAATTAATTCGTGGACCTCGCTTGGCGTTTATCCCCGAAGAGAGAACGCCGTCTTCACATTTAACAAAGCCGGTAAGGTATAACTCCGGCAAACACATAAGAAAACCCTAGAAACCAACCACATCTCACTCATTTCTATCCTTAGGAAGTCCCAAATCTTCCTAGATGTGAAGAAGAAGATGCTTGTAGGGTAAACAATTTTCTTGTTCTTTTTCTAAGAGCAATTTTGGTGAGTTGATTTCTAGGAGCAAGATAGACAGTGAGGCTTTTGTTTACAGGTCAGCCGAAAAAAGGGCATTAATGACGTGACCGCGGTTTTCCTTTCGGAGGGGTTTTCAAAATTTAAGTAAAAATGAAAAAGAAAGAAAGTCTCGAGTCTTTGAGCTGTTACGTGCCAAGAGATTAGAACAGGAAAAAAATGTGGTGTACGAAGGAGGAATTGACACACTCAAGCGAGAAGAAAGCTGTCGAACACTTTCCAAAAAGAAAAAAAAACGCAAACAATTTCTTTACACCCTAAGTCAAAATTAAATCGTAACGCCCACCAATCTCTCAGCCTCTCTCTCTCTCTCTCTCGCTCTCTCTCTCTCTCTGCGTGGGAAAAAAAAAACGTAAAACTTGGTTCAAAGGAAAATCAAAGTGAAGGTTGACAGTGAGTGATCTGGGGAACTGTTTGAAAAGGTGATGGTGGATATCATAACGTGTACGCAGAGAGAGAGAGAGAGAGAGACTTACTGAAGAGAGTTGAGGGTTGAAGCTCAGACTGATCGCTTTGGCATTTCTTGGGGCTGCTTGAGAGCTGCTTCTGCTTGAGTGAGAAATGGAGAAGGGAAAAAAGGGTTTTCTTTTACCGAGACTGTACAGTGAGGAAGGTGTGTGTGTGTGTGTGAGGGAGAGAGAGAGGGAGAGGGAGGGAGGAGTGTTTTGGGGAAGAAGAGGAAGAGGGTAGAGGGAGGAGTTATTGCAGAGCGTGTTGAGAGGATGCAATTGCATTTATGGCGGGGAAGGAGGAGAGTTATTGTTCTCTCAGAGAGAGAGAGAGACTCGTTTTTCATGGTTTTGTCATCCACTAGGGTTAAGGGCTTACTCGACCTGAAATGTTAGGATTAGGATATATGTAAGAGAAATGCACGCATAGAGAAATGCTAAACTATTGTTAAAAATTTGTAGGTTTTGCGGAAACATGGTGTTTGATATCGATGATAGTTGTGTTTTGTGACGTGTGCAAGTGTGTGTGTGTATGACATAGTTGGATGTAGGAATGGACAAGGGGCAAGGTATATGGGACAAGCACAGTTTCACTAGTTGATAGAAATGGTTTTACAATAGTTGAAGGAGGTGTTGTGATGGAGGAGCCACGTGATATGATCTTTTAGTTCATTCTCCCCCCACCTTGCATGAATGATACTAAGCTCTATTTATAGAGCAACTCCACCGACTCTCTCCCACAATTGTTGACCTTTTTAACAAGATTTTTCTAGTTTATGTTGCTGAAATCTTCAAGCTTCCTCTCCACGCATAAGCTCCTAGAGACCTCAACACTTTGCTTGTGCTTGCTAGGCTCTTCTGCACGAATTCATTGCCGCCTAAGACTAGGATTTTTTGTAGGATTCAATGCCCATCCTAGAAGTCTCTAGAAATTGGATCACAAATTCCAACAACTATCAAGACATTTCAGTGAAATCTTCCTGGTTTAAGAAAGTGCTGCAAGTCTTGCTAGAAAATTTTAGTATATCACGGTGAAAGTCTTGCGAACGGTTTTGCACATTCTCAGATGCAGAGAAGCTGCTTCTCGGAGTTGGATTATACAATGTCTCAAATGAAATGAACAATATGAAAAGAAAACTAAGAACCGAGTATATCTAGCCGTTTACTATTAAAGTTAAAATCACAACAGATGTGGATTACGTAGTCAGCATACATTTTGATTTCTACCATTTGTTCCGACGGTCCAAGGTATATCAAATTCAGTTTGTGTAACAAGAGAGCTGTTTCTAGTTCAACTCCTGCAGACGAAATGGATTAGCGAAGTGGAAATGGCAATTACAAGGCGAAGGGGGGAGTCTCCTAGTCCTGGCTACCTCGTTTCGTATGAGGGTTTGGTTGGGAATCATTTTGTAATAAAGGGTCTAGAGATCAGTTTGATAGTGTTTGGGGTCAAAGTCACAATCCATGATTGTATAAAGGCTGAGCCGAAGATCAAGCAAGGAATGAATTGACACCTATGGAGGAGGAAGAAACCCGATCTGCCAATCCTCAACTCACAAGGCACTTAAAGAGCACCCAATTAGATGAGAAAAATGCAGAAGAGATGATTTATGTGAAGAGTACATGATCCTGTCTATAACTTATTATCTAAGTTAACTAGATAAACATAATGTGAATTATTATCAATCAAAGATATGCACAATCAAGGAAGATATGTGTATAATCGTGAGAGATATAGATAATCAAAGGAAATATTCTAATTATCTTTTAACATTCTCTCAAACTCAAGTTGGCGTAGAAAAAGTCATCTGAAATTTGAAGAAAAGTTCCAAAAAAATGCATGGGTGGAGGGCTACGCGGCAACATGCATACATGGCTACTTAGGTGGTTGTTGTGCGTCGTTGTGGCCTGCTATGCAGGCCACGTAGGATGCCGTGGCTACTGTGCAGGTTACATGGCTGGAGCCATCATGAGGTTGCTGTGGATGTTGTGCAAACTCGCAACGGGAAACCGTCAAAACAGGCTGACATGGGCGTAACGAACAATGTTGAGGAATGACATTGAGAGAAGGATATTGATAACAATTGAAAAAGAGAACTAACACAAGATATGCTCCGTTTGTGCAAACAATCATGGGTGCACTCAAAGTTTCCTCAAAATAAGAAATATGCAGAAGAGATGATTGTGTGTAAATTCTACACGTTTCGATGGAGAGTACACAAGCCTCCTTATGGACTTTATTATATGACTATTTAAGGTAACAAGATAAGCATAATCTCCATAATCAGAGTAAATATACGTATAATCCCGAAAGATGTGGAGAATTAGAAAAAATATTATAATTATTTTCAACATTACTGAATAATCCATGGTAATTGGCCAGTTTCCTAGACTAGATTCCACTAAAGATTTCGTTGCTATGTTATATTATAGTGACTTCACAGAACTCCTCTATATGTCCTGTCAAATTGTTTCTTTCTATATATTCCACACAAAAGTTCCGAAAAGTAAGAATAAGTAAATATGTAGAGATGTTGGCCAACATAATCAGCTTCTAACCAATTTGGTTTTATTTTCTTGCTCATCTTTCCTCATCTCATCATCATCCTTTCTCCCTTCAACTGACAAATGCTTAATAGTTTGCACATATTGCAGAAGAGATGCACAAGCAGCACAGAAAGGCTCTTTTGAATTGGTTTGACAAGATAATTGGATAAACTTTGACCGTTTGACGAAATGGATGTGAATTTTTAATCTTTCGAATAATATCTCGGGTATTGATTGAAGTGTTGGTCCGCTTACTCAGTAATGACATCGGCTCGTGTAAAATTCAGTGAATTGAGATACCTTGAGACTGTGGAAGCTGTGATTAAGTAGAAATGGGTACTATAGAACTGTGGATTCATCAAGTAAATGTTCTCGAGTCTTTTTAGGTTAAACGATATCAAATTCCCTTTTCGATGTTATGCGATGATTCTTGGCTAATTTAGGTACTGGAGTCCGATCGAGCTGAACGCTTTACGAAGGCATAAAATATTGGAAAAAACGTAACACAATATTATTTGTTGTAATTAGGAAATTAAATAGAACTAATAACTCTGAGAAAGCGATAATAAATTAACTGTGACAAACGTAGCTATTGGACAGAGTAAACAGGTTATTGCCTAACTCCGTGCTATGCATCAAGAGTTCCATTGCCCGGTGTGATGAGGCAGAGACGCATGTAGAGCCTCCAAGGACACCCGCTTGAGGCTGCATAGGCTAGCCGCCACGGCCGTTCAACTTTTCCCCGCATCATTTGGGAAAAACCGAATTGATTGTAATAAAATTAAATAGGAGGTGAGATACAGGTTACCGAATCTCCTTAAGGAGATTAATTCCTACCCTTGGTGCTATGCAGATGTAACGAATTATACTTCCTAAGATACAACACTTCAAACCTATTTGGTTAGTACTATGCAAATAGGACTCTAATCAACACACTTAGAGAAAAAATGGGAGTAGGACACTATAAGTACCAAAACTTGTGTACGACACTCACTTTGGTGTCAAAAGTTTCGGCTAAATCACTTAAGTACCAAACTTTTTGAAAAATGATCACTTAAGTACTATTTTGGCTGGAAATCCAACGTGGCATTTTTTATTAATTTCTGAAGCCAATGTGGCTCGCTGGAAAATGAGTTAGCATACACAGTCAGAATTTTTTATTTTAAATAATTTTTTTTCCTTTTCTTTTTTTCCTTTTCTCCCCTCGCCGGCCGATTGCTGGTGGCCGGACCGGCCACCGGTGAAGCTCAAGAAGGGCTGGGTGAGGGTCGGCCTCACCTAATTTGTGCAAGGCCGCCTTCACCAGCGATAGGCAAGGCCGCCCCTCGTCGGCCATGGGCAAGGCTGGTTTCGCCCAGATCTGACGAGGGCCAGCCTTACCCATGGCTAGCAATGGGCGGCCTCGCCCGTTGCCTGCGAAGGATGGCCTCACCAGATCTGGGCGAGGTGATTCTCGCTCAGATCTGACAAGGGCTGGCCTCGCCCATGGCCGGCGAGGGGCGGCCTCGCTTGTCGCCAGCGAGGGACACCTCGCCCAGATTTGGCGAGGCCATCCCTCGCCGGTGACAGGCGAGGCCGCCTTTCGCCCAGATCTAACAAGAGGCGGCCTTGCCCATGGCCTGCGAGGGGCGGGCTCGCCTGTTGCCGATGAGGGCGGGCTCGCCTAGCCCTTCCTGGGCTTCGCCAGTGATTGGCTCGACTACCAGCAATTGGCCGGCAAGGGGAGAAAAGGAAAAAAAGGAAAAAAAAAAAAGGGAAAAAGAAAAAAAGGAAAAAAATTATTTAAAATAAAAAATGCTGACTGTACATGCTGACTCATCCTCTGGTGAGCCACATTAGCTTCAAAAATTAATAAAATATACCACGTCGGATTTCCGGCTAAAATGACACTTAAGTAATCGTTTTTTAAAAAGTTTTGCACTTAAGCGATCCAGCGGAAACTTTTAGCACCAAGGTGAGTGCCGTACACAAGTTTTGGCACTTGTAGTGTCCTAGTTCAAAGAAAAAATTGAAGAGAACTTTTTTTTATAAAATGAAGAATAGTCTAATTCCATTTGTAGAATTTGAATGAACTTGAACTGAAGAGATATGAATCGAAGAGATACATGGACTTAAGAAATACATGAACTAAAGAGATATGTGAACCGAAAAGTCATGTCTCGTTTTGCTCACTTTTGTTTATCCGTTGACCAATAATTACGACATATAAGACACTAAATGAGATAGAATGTGCATATCTAGCATGATTTTCTAATGGGTTGAAGCAGGAGACTAGGTGCCCATGTTGTGCTGGATGGACAAACACGTTGGAATGGATTCCTAGCCTTGTGCTGGCTTAAGAACCCTGCTAAAGTCCAACGAAGTTCGTAACTTAAACAGGTGCGGGTTTTTATGATTTTTTCAAGCTATTCAAGTTGTTTTTCTTTTTTACCTTCTTGTTTTGCTTTTGAGACGGGTGAGACAGCAGCGAGAGAGAAATGGTTTTGACAATGCTCAGAGAGAAGCAACATGAAGGATACATAGCATGAGATTGCTTTAGAGAGCAAACTCCAGCGATTTCCCCAGAATTTCATCTCTGCAATTTTCTTTGTGATCTTTGTGTGAGAAATGGTTTTGGGGCTAGAATCCACGGAGCAATGTACTGATTGCGTTCGTGAGGGAAGCTTGCTTAGAGACAATACGCCATTGTACTCATAATCTCCCTGTCGATTCCGGCGACACCTTTCATCTGTATCTTTCTGGACGTAGGTAAAAGTACTGGCCCAACCATGTCACGCGCTGTGTACTACATATATTGCTTGGTTTACTATTTGATTGCTCCTGAGCCTCTGCTCCAGTTGTGCGCCTTGCTGGTCGTGACAACACCTGATGCTCAAAAGCAAAGGAGCAATGGCACGCCACCTTCAAAAGACCGGCCTCTTGATGATTCACAAGTCAATGATGCTCTCATCTTCTTCTCATCTATGCTTCATGGTTTTTGATGATTTAGATTTCCCTGATCACCATGAAAATCCCTTTTCCTTGAAGCATTTTCGGTGGATTCGGTGTGTACCTCGTGATTCGTGCCTATGTTGGCAATACTATATATCAACACGTCATATGATCTTAGCAGAAAAAACTTTGTGTGTTGCTTTGATCCTTACACTTTCATAACTTCGGCGTTCCTTTAGTTTTCTTAATTTTTTGCTTTGCAGTTGTTGCATTGTTGTGGCTAATACGATATGCTTGAATTCCTAACAAGGGACCCAACAAAGTTCTCTATAGATAATGTTAGTGGTAGATGTAAAATCTAGGTCAAGGTCGGGCGATGAGATCGAAATATTTGCAATACCTAACTCATGTGAGTGAGGGAAATGTAGAAATTGTATATCAAGCTTCAGAGACTATAGTATTTATCTAATTAACATTGCGCTGGAAACACCGAGGAGTAGACTATATCAATGGGCGTGCCAATAAATGCCTAAAAACCTTTCCCAGGTCCGCCTATGATGAAAATGTTGTCAAACATTCTATATAAGATTGATTAGGCCTAGACGAGCCTAGGTAGGTTCCGGGTGAGCAGGTCGAGCCCAAGAAGGGAAATGCTTGCCTGATCAAACTCGAGTCGGGCCAGCATGCTGCCAAACCCATGATCACCTCTAGCGAGTGGCCCCGCAGAGAGCAACGGCCCACACCGGCCGCTCGATGCTTTATTGAATTATGTGATGTATTCCACCAATAGGGCAAAAGAGATGTCCGATGAACATTGGATTCTCAGGAGTCCCATTAACATATGTAAACAGAATTTAGGTGAATTTCTGAATCAGAACAGACTGGAGTGTTAAATGCATCGCCAACGTACAAGATCATAATTCCCAGATTTCCAGCTTCACTGACGATTGGGCTCCAATGTTATTGCACTATTGCATCCCTTTCATCCATTTTCAGATCACTTTTTAATGAAAATGCACTTTCATAAATGTTCTCATCATTTCATTTGTATCACATAGAAAGTTTTTCTCTACGGACATCTTCAAATAAGCAAGCCTTTCACTTCTCTAAAGATAATAAATGAAGAGAATCCAAATGGGCCAGTTTGGAGGTTGAAAGATTAAGCAAATGCTTTCAATTATTTCTGCATCTTTATATCATTCCTTCGTCACCTTCGCGATATGAAATAAAAGCCATTCAACCACTTCCTCTTTATTGCAGTAGCCCAAAACTATAGTACCTGATCTCAGATATTTATTAATATAATTGACTAATATTGCAAGAAGAATTCCCGCAACTTATAACTTGAGTTTATTCTTGCAAACAGAATCTGCTGTCCAGTTTTTTAGAGAAATCGAAATGTTACAGGTTGTATAAGAGGTTGCCTTCTTTTTAATGAACTTCAGGACCTTCGCTTTCCCATTCAAAGCCGTTGATGCCGTGAAATTCATGACCCCTCTCGCCAAATCAACCAGAAAATAAGTGTTCATCACCAACCTGTCCCCTAAGACCTCCAAGGAGGTGCTGATGTTGTGCTTCGCTCGAGCCGGGATCGTGTCCGGTGCTAGTAACGCGTTCCCTACCTCAGTGCCATGGTAGCTGACGTACGAAGTTGCATTGTGGTACTTGAAGCTACCGAAGTTACGGTTGTCGACCGTAATCGTGATCCCCAACGTGAAACTCAATGAACCCACGTCAATGCCTTGTAAGGTGACAGATTGAGGGATCAATATGGGTTGTTTAGGCTTAAGGATTGTGAAGTACAGGATCAGCATGACTCCTACAATTATGAACAAGAGAATGACCGTAATCGCACAGCTGATTTTGAGGCATTTTCGGCTTCCCATATTTTTTTTCCCTTGATGGGTATTTGGGCTTAGAGAGGAGAATGTGACGGCAGCAGAAGTTTTTGGCCTCGTGTTAGTTCTGAGTTTGTGGATTTTTCAAGTGCAGAAATGGGTGAAGATGGGGATTATTTCAAGGTGAGATTGTATCTGAGCAGAAGACAATGTGAAGTGTCTTTTGTTGGATTGCTGTTGTTCGTTTCACTGCAGACCTGGATGAATTCATTGTAGAAGTCTATATGCTCTTGTCCATCCGGTTGTTCTGATGCGATATGACCAGCAGATATAAATGCTAGGCCATTTGCCCTTTTGAGTACCAAAGTCTAGAGGCCCAAACAAAAGAGCGTTCTGTTCATTTGATTACTCGAGAAACTAAGCCCATTTCCTTTGCCTATGACGTGTCAAATGGTTTAGCCTTGGCCCACAGAAACATATTGCCCATGTCTCTGGGTGGCGATTTCCGACACAAATGAGAATCCGATCCGATATGACAGGGCAGGGAATAAAGACCACTAACAGCCTGTTTGATTGCGACAGCAGAATAAGCCCGTAATCTACAGATTTTATGATGTAATGTAATAGGGATCTAATCATTATTACAATGTTTAGTTTAAGTAATGCAATACCTATTATACTGATTAGTTTCATGGGTGACTCAATTTAATAAGTTTGAGATATTAAACTCAATCGTAATTCATTGAGTTTAATACGTCATATTTGTTATTAGATATATAATTTACTCAATCATATATTTATCCTCATCTTAATAATCTAATTATGATTAAAGTTGAAATTTATATACATAGCATGCGATTTTAATCTACAGTAAAATCAATCTAGTATCCACTTATACCGACAAGCGCCTTATTGTCCTGGTAACTGAGCAAGAAGGAATTTGCATGTTATATGAATGTAACCAAACGTAGGATGAGATCAGGTTTCAGTTACTGTTCTAAGAATTAACTATGTTCTTTGTGGTTCAATTGACAAATTGCCTCCTAAACATGTCAAAAGAATCATTGTCAATGGTCAGGATTCATAAGCACATGTATCACAACTACAATCAAAACTAGCTGCACTAAACTAACTTGACGTAGATTCCCACTTCCTGTGGGAAAATAGGTAGGGAGCGAGCATTCCTCTCCATTGAAGAAGACCCGTGAAGGAAAGCCGTCGCCTTTCGCTACTTTAATGCCCGGCGTGAGCTTCTTGGTGAAGGAGATCACAGATTGTTGCTTCCCGGGAACCCTAGGGTCAATCTTTGGGTCTGTCCCGTTTGTCTCTCCCATCAAGAATGTCAATCCTGGCAGCCCCTGAAGGAAGATGGTGTGGTTCAGGTCAGGAAAGAAGGTGCCGTTGAATGAGTATGCCTTCTGGAAGCCGCGGGCCGCTTTCTTCAATTGGATCGCGGTGAACCAGTTCTCAAAATTGATCTCTTCCCAGTTGAACAGGGTGAGCCGGACGGTCCAACCCTTCTTGTAGTCGGTGTAGACATGCCAGTTTATGCTCACCCCGCAATTGTCGCCGCAGGGCAATGGGTTGGGGATGTGGAAGTGCTTGATCTTTGCCCATGCCATGGCCTTGGCCGTCCTGTTCTGGAAGGGGACCAGGAGGGCTTCCGAGGGGAGAAGCATTGCTTGGGCCTTCTGGTTGCACGAATCCGAGCCATCGCAGCCACAAGCACAGGTGTTGCAAGGGATGACTGATTCGTTATAGTACGCTGAGAAGGAAACGCAGCAATGAGAGGTCGTTTTCGTCGGCCTCGAGATGTTGCAGACCACTTGCCAACTCGCGATGGCCGAAGTTGTCGCCTGGAGGCCGCTGGGGTCTGGGAACTCTGTTGGGTCCACTTGGATTGGCGGGCTGCATCGGTAGTCAGGGTTGAGGGTGCCGACAATTTTCCACTTCTCGGGAGGATGGAGCGCGGTTAGGTTTGTGTCGGGTGGGAGCTTGTACACTTGCACTTGGAATACGGACTTCGCTTGGCTCGGGTCCATGATTGACGGTAAGATGCTTCCGTTCCTACAGCAGTAGGGCAGTTTCCCGATCTTCGTATCGTTCGCCCTCTCGCGGGGCAAATCCGCAATGATGGGCTTCTTCTGGCAGTTCATCACCTGGGAGAAATCAATGCTTGTGTAGTACTGCGCCGCAACGCCGTAGATGCAATCAGAGTAGTCTATTTGGTGAGTGTATGCTCCTCTCATTGTGTATATGAACTCCCCTCTCATCCACTCCCAGGTCAAGTTCCAATGGTCGAGGCGGCCCAAAGGGCTGTCGTTCTCAATCGTCACTTGAGCTAGATAGTTGCTTTCGTAGGCTTGGATCACATCGTAGCTAAACGAGAGGTCGCCCTTCTGGCGAGGCGATAGCTTCGTTTTCGGTCGCTTGACCTTGTACTTCGGATCCCGAACACAGCACGCGTACATCGAAGTCTCTGCCAAATCCCATTTCTTAATATATGAGCAATCGCACAAGGGAAGATCGAGTAATCTTGTGCAAAACATAATTGATCAATCTCGGAGTTCAGGCCGGCTGGCGAAATCACGGTAGGTTTCAGAAGAAATGCGAGCAATGCTAATGAAAATATCTCTATGACATGCGCCACTTACTCTTATGGGCAGGTGCAGGACATTTGTATCCGTCATTCTCGAGCCGTATCGTCTTTGGCATCGGGACGCCTGGTGGTTTCACGCCAAACTGTGTGCCTGAGATCTGAACTATCGCCTGGATTTGGCTCAAATCCTCTGCAGTCTCAATCGATGTCTTCAGATCCGTCTGAGGATACCCCGAGAGGTACGTCCCATTCCCAACTGAGGCTGGGAAATCCTCGCTGTCAACCAGGACTGCACCACCTGCTGATACTAGAATCTCCTGGTGCTGGAACCCAATAAATATCTTCCAGGCCTGGAGCTCGTGCGTGCCCGTGTTCAAGACCGTCGCGGTCGAGTTGAAGGCCCAGGACTGCCCCGACGCATTCTTCACGTGGGGGAATTCCTTCTTCCTCGAGATGAAGTCATAGGAGATGAAGATGCCATTGCAGTTCTCTTCCGCGGGAGGAGGAGCTGCAGGCAGATCATAATCAGAGTCCTGAGCATTGATGTCGCTCCAAATTGCGAAAGAAACACAGAGAATGATGAGCAAGCTCAATGCTTTTCCGGCTTCACTCATGGTGTCCTAGGATTGGAGTGGATTTTCAAGAGAAATCTCTCCAGGAAAATCTCATCTGAAATGCACCTGGAGATCTCATTGATGGGTGCTCTTTTCCTCCTCTCTTTTCGATTTTCTTTTGTTCAAAGTGATTGAATCTTGATCTTTTGGTTATCAGAGAAAGAGAGTGAAAAGTGGGAGGAGGAGAAAAGTGGAAATGGAGGGAGAAGAGCACAAGTGTGCAAAATTGGGAAGGGACAAAGTCAGCTCTCCATTCTCATCCTCTCAAAGTCACCGATGCCTCTGGACAGTTAACAGATAACGGTTTTTTGATCTCTTACACTTAAAAGTTGCAAATGGTGTTGGGTATACTGAGGGAGGTTAAAAATTTTACAAATTTATTTTACTAATATAAGCAGGGAATTTGAACCATCAACTTGGAAAATCATCCTCCTGGAAGAACTTGGAAAATCATGCTGGCTTAGGTTCCTCGTGGAATTCATTCGTAACAACCTATATCGATTCCTTAATTCTCATCTGTTTTACATTGCTGCTGTTATTGGAACATCATGGTTCTTATTTGAACTCGGAGCGGAATTTGTTTCTGGTCAATTGGCTCTAGATTACCGTAGTTTTCTCTTGTTTCTGAGATCATAATAGCTCCAGTTGAGAAAAGTGAAAACATTTGAAGAAGTTAAATTGATTCTGATCACCTAACATTCAAAAACCGGCATGAAAGAATGTAACGACACTTATTTTTCTGCACTGATACTGGCTCCGTTCGTTTGACAAAAAATATTCTCCCGGAAAATATTTTCCGGGTTTTCCGGTGTTCGGGGGGCGGAAAACGTTTTCCGTGGAAAAACATTTTCCTTCCCCCCTCACAAAATAGCCTAAGTCTATGGAAAATGACTTCCGCTTCTGAAAAGCGGAAATCATTTTCCGCCAAACTCTTCCTTCCCGCCTCCGGGCGCCGGCCGCTGCCGCCACCGATCACTCACCGCCGCCGGTCGCCGGCCGCCGCTCATCGGTCGCTGCTTGTCTGCCACCGCTAGTTGCCGGCCACCGCCACCGGTCGCCGGCCGCTGTTCGTCCGCCGCCGCTGCTAACAAAAAATATTTTCCGAAACTTTTTCATACTGGTTGCCGAATACCGGAAAATTATATTTCGGAAAAATATTTTTCAAGAAAATGACTTCTGGGAAAACATTTTCCAAAAACACAATATTTTCCGCCAAACGAATGGAGCCATATATGTAGAATGAAGTTCTAATTAGAGACTTGATCTCACCGACACTTGCTATGCATCTGTGCACCGAGTAGCTGACTTCAGCTATTTATGAGGATTTTTAACAACGGCAGAGACAAATTTTAGGTGATGTGCCAGAAGCTCGATCTGTTAGAGCCTCTAGACAATTCCGTAACATTTACCTCTCAAATGGAACAAGTTAGAGTTAGGAGTAAGAGAAAACAAAACAATTGACTATGTCCAAAAACCAGAACAACACAATATCGGCTTTACAGTCATCATGTAACTTCATAATCTCTCACTCTAGGAAGAAATCTAACTCAATTACTTATGCAATTGAAGATTGATCAACACTTCCCATACACAAAAAAATCCCTAGTTATACTAGCACTATGTTCGATAGCTTTCCAACTGTTCCTGCTCATACACTGGTAACCTCCTAAAGAGGTGATCCGAATCATCGGTACAGACATTGACCGATAAACATCTAGACAGCTTTGGATTTACAAAACCTGGTGTAGTTCTATAAGTGTCACTTCTTGTGGTCTGTCGACCTCCAAGGAAGCAGTTTGCGAGCTTCCTCATGTTCATGGACATTGACATCTTTGTTTTTTTCTCTTATTCAGAAGGCCTCCGACCTGGAAATTACACTTGTCAGTTAGGAGTGTCCTACACATCGGAGGGCTTGGCCCTTGAATTCAGCGCTCTAGAGGGCCTTGACGACTTTGGAGATGATGTCGACCTAGCCTTTTTCCGTTTTTGTTTCTTCAGTCCTTTTGGGAGTTCTGTCAGTGGAGAGTCTTCAACCATGCCAAGTGCAGGTTGGCCCGATTCAGATTGTTCAGAATCTACTAGAAATCATCCAAAGTGACAAATGGCAAATTAGAAGAGGAAAACAATATTTAGGGCGCATGGAAATATGACCAACTTGACATGAGCCAGAGAGAAAATGTAAAACCATAACCAGCTCATATAGGATAAGAAACATATTAGAGAATTAATGGCTGCAAAACCTCATATTGATATGATATGGAGAAGATATATATACGTATTTCAGGGGGATATTACTGAAATGACTACAAGCAATGTAATATATCCACTGAAATAGAGAGGAGAAAGCAAGTTTTTAAAAGAATAAGTGCAGGACTAATTATGCTCAAGAAAGATGACGTGCGAGCAACCATTAGAAACTGTCATGCCACAAATCTATCATCTCAAACTGACAAGATTTCAGAGAGGAAAATAGTGCACCGACATAGAAAAGGGGAAAACCAATATCTTTATGGATTAGGATGTGTGTAACATCAAGGATGAAGGTAAGGTTGCAATTGAGAACCTTCAATCTTTTATAGCCCGTCAGATGTAAGTTAATGCACTCCCCATTACTACTTTCAACTCAAAGTAATATGGGAAGGAAAAGAACAGAGAAATAAAACTTTTGCAGCCCGTACCTTCTTGGCAGTCTTATGGAGGTAAAAGTTTATCATTTGCAAAGAGTAAACTGTCCTGGTGACATTGGACGCACAGAGATAGCACAAACCATGTTTCACTCCAACTGCAAATTAACAGAAGGGAAATCTATGAAGGCAACATACCTCGGGAGGGCCATGAACGATGACCCACCGGATTAGAATCTCCAGGCTCACCGATTGAGTGGAGCGAGCCCGAGAACTCAGGTGCGGCCCTGAATTCATTCATCTGCATTATCCGAAATGAAGTGATCACAATCATAAAACAGAATTTCATGAAAAATCAAAAACCATGGAACACCAAAAGCTATAAGAGAGGAAATTTGTGTGCTTGATCACATACCCAGCTGGGTCCATTACCGGACGGACCATCCCATCCAATATGAGCAACATGCTTAACATCAGTTGGGTACCCGATTTCCATTTCGCGGTCCTTCAGGACTACAGAACGAATATCCCCCATTTTTCACATAATCAATCACGAAGCATCAATCACCCATTTTGATCACCTACATGTGACAGCACAACCCCAAAAAACAACAAAGTGCAAATGCATCCAATTTTTCCTCAACTCAAACACAATTATGCTTGCTTCACAAAGGAAAGAAAAGGGGGGGCATTGCTCACCAAAGATTCGGGAGATGTACTTGAAGCTCTTGTAGATTCCTTTGATCGTCATTGTCAAGACAGATGCAACTCGACCCCTCCAAAACAAGCAGCCCCTGAAAATCTTCGACAAGTCGGTCGAAAAGGGATGATCTTTCCTTCTTTCTTCCGCTTAAAATGACACAACATGATCGAACGGAAATGCACGAAAGCATCTCGCGTTCATACCTTCAAGAAAAGAAACGGAATTGAATCGTTTGAATGGAACGCCTTCACGTTTCTCTCTCTCCCTCCATTAGCCTGCCTGCGAAGGCTCCATCCTCCATTCCGTCACAATGGGTCTTTGCTAATGGCGAAATCTCGGGTACCCTCTTCTCAAATCAAGCTGCTGAGCGCGCAAATGCAGGAATCTCCGCGCATTGATGTGGCGGGGAGGAAGTTGGTGATGCTGACGATGAAGGGTGATTCGGGTTGTCTTCTAATTCCAAGGGGAAACAGAGAGAGAATGAGCGCTGGAAAACAGAGGAGGAAGAAAGGGAGAAAAGAGAGGAGATGGATATGAGGGAAACAAGACAAGACAACCATGAATAACCTCCATATCATAGGTTGTTGGACGCGGGGAAACCAAACGTTTGTATCAAAACTTCAATTTAGATTGCTTCATGATATTTCCATTTATGGAGTAGTATGGTCAGACTCTGATACCCCATTTGTTCTAGATGGTGTACAATACAATACTTGTCATTTCGTAAATCGATATCAACCGAGAGGAGTCGTATATCGCGAACTGAATCAATAGGTTAGGATGCATGTGTAAGGGTGACAAGCATTTGGAAAAATATATCTCCCGCTATAAATTTAATTTGTAGCAATTACCTATATCCAATAGATTACCATCATTTTGTAAATCAATTTTAGTATGGTTGATATCAATCCAGAGGAGTTGTATGTTGTAAACTGAATCAATAATTTCAGGTGCATGTGTAAGTGTGATGTATTTGGAAAAATAGGTCGTCCGCTATAAATTCGATCTGTAGCAATTACCTATACCCAATGGTCTTACAACTTGATAGCTTAAATTTTTCTGAGCTAAATTAGATGCGACTAAATATAGTCATGTTTAGTCATGGACTCGGGGACTCAAGCTGCCTCGTGATGTCGATAACAAAGGTTATAACACATAATTATATACCGGCTAAGAAAAACCAAATGTTCTAAGAAAAATTACATCGAATATTCAATGTGAGTGTTTACTATTTTTTGAGAAGGAAAATCATTCTATCTACCCAGAAATTTACATTCTAATTCACTTTAGTCCATAAAAGTTTATATAGTTTTCTCTTTATTCGGGGTGTTGTAATAACCTACACCAATTTATCCCATTTGGATCTCTTAGGGCAGAGAGAACAATTTCTTTGAACCACCAATGTGATGCTTAACAAGAAGTGCCCTCCAGCACGACTTGACAAAATCATACGTCATGATGAGGCATCTTTTAGGCTTTCTTGAACTGGTTTCTTTATATCCATGAATTTGAACCTGAATTTCGCTGAAACCATACTCAAATTCACGTTAAACTTCATGAACCATACAGTACATTGAAGTCTCCAGACGTTCCAACTTATTGAAATCGCACAACAGACTTGCAAAAACTCCCCCACGAAGAAAGGACCAAAACTCAATTTTCAGAACCCATCACTGTATGCCACCCCAGTGGACTTCAACCAAGACCCTCCTCCATGGATCAGCTCGGCCACGGTGAACTTCTTCGCCTCCGCCGCGCTGGTGATGACATGATAACCCGGCCACTTCGCCTGCTTGCTTGTTCCTGCACCCGGTCCCCTGTTCTTGTACTCCCCGTAGTATAGGTTCTTGAGGACGAAAGTCGCCCTTCCACGCTGACCACCCTGCTGGATCAATGTGATCACCAATGTTTGATTGCGTCACCAGAGTCCTGTTGTACTCCTTCCAAGGCCAGCCTAGATACGACTTGATCGAGCCCTTGACGGGCTTGAGATCGGAGCTCGTGAACACATCACAGCTCTGGGTTGAGATCCCTGTGTCCTGGTATTGGTCAATCCGACCCTGGGCTGTGACCATGTTGGACTGACCGTTTGTGGGTTTTCAGGCCACGAGCTTGCAGTTTTGCAAGACATCCACCAAGTTGCCGAAAATGAAGTCCACCGCGCCCGTGATGTAGCAGTCTCGGTAGAACTGGCAATTCGCGTGAGTACAGAGGGAGTCTCGGTAAGCATCAATGTGGCACCGTTTGATGACAGTCTTGTCTGCATTGACAAGGAGCCCGACTGCCTGGTGTTTCTGCGGCTCGGCAGTGTACTGGAAACATGTGTCTTGGGCGATGAATCTATCGCCATTCACAGCTGCATTCGGTCATTATACGGATTTTGTTTAGTAAAAACTATACTCTTTGGTCATGCTCATCGCTCCTTATTTCAAAGTTTCCATCGTTATTTAAAAAATATCAAAGATATGAGATGAGATTGGTCCTTACCAACAGTCACAGTATTGAATGTTGTTGTACAATCAACGAAGTTGTGACGCAGAAAGAGAAGCGTAAATTTGAAACAACTCCAAAGAACTCAAAATTTTTATTCATTGGTACTATGTATTTTTATTACAAGACGGACATCATATATATAGAGATAGGACTCCTAATATTAATGGAAACTGAATAATTAAAGATAACATCTAATAAACTAATATAGGCAACTGCCTAAATAGTTATTTTCTCTCAAAATCAGAAAAACTGCCGAGATTTCTGGTCATTACGGCGATCATATTTTTCAAGATAATTACAGGCTAACTGTTCTACATCATTCCCTCCCTCTTTGGAAAAACTCATCCTCGAGTTATGATCAGGATAGAAGGGTGTATCCAAAGTATGATATTCAAATAAATATGCCACATTAAATGTAGGAGAAATGTTGAGATCACCAAGAAGGTCAACTACATAGGCATTGTCGTTGATCTTCTTCAGGATGCGGCAAGAACCAATCTTCTTATGCTTCAGTTTATTATAGATACCTACAGGAAATCGTTCCTTTCGCAGGAAAACCATTACCTCATCACCTACTTCAAAAATTTTCGAATGTCGCCATTTGTTAGCATCCACCTCATACTTTGAATTAGAAGCAGCTAATTGACTAGCCACAGCAGCTTGGACTTCATTAATTCTAGTCGCCAAATTCTCTGTCGCGACACTATAGCCAGGAATCTTGGATAAGGGAACCAAATCTAGAGTATGCTGTGGTGTACGCCCATAAACAACCTAAAAGGGAGAAGTACCGGTAGAGCGGTTAACCGGTTAACCGAGTTGTTGAAGACGAACTCAGCAGGAGCAAGATACCGGTCCCACTGCGTAGGTATAGCACTGCAGAGGCAGCGAATGATATCCGCCATAGTACGATTCACAACTTCCGTTTGACCATCCGTTTGGGGATGGAAATAACTACTATACTGTAAATCAGTCCCAAACAAATGCCATAAAGTACACCAAAAATGGCTCAGAAATTTCGTGTCACAATCAAAAGTGATTGTCTTCGGCACACCATGGAGATGGACTACTTTACAAAAGAATAAACTTGCCACATGTGAAGCATCTAAAGTTTTCTTATAATGGATGAAGTGCGCCATCTTTGAAAACCGGTCAACCACCACGAAAATAGAATCTAAACCCCTTTGAGTGCGAGGAAGCCCCAACACGAAGTCCATCAATATGTCTACCCAAGGACCCGAAGGAATAGGCAAGGGGGTATAAAGATCAGTGTTCTGAGAGTGGCCCTTAGCAGTCTGGCAAATGTAGCATTTACTGACGAATCGCCCCATGTCTCGCTTCAGTTGAGGCCAATAGTACCGCTCCTCCACCAAGGCTATAGTTTTATCTCGCTCCAAATGTCCACCGAGAGTACTACCATGAAGCTCTCGAATGAGTTGTTCACGCAAGGAACCACGTGAAATTCATAATCTATTGCCAAAGAACAAAAAATTTTCTTGAATTATCATATCGCCATGACAACTTGTTTCAGAACACTTCTCCCATATCTCACCAAAATCATCATCCTCAGGATAAAGAGAACATAGGTGATCAAAATCGACAACATTAGTGCGCATGTTCACGAGTGTCGCAGCACGTCGACTCAACGCATCTGTCACCTTATTTAAATGGCTTGTTTTATGACAAAGCACAAAATTAAATTGCTCTAGAAAAGAAATCCATCGTGCATGCATTCGATTTAAGTGCTTCTGACTCTTGATATATTTAAGAGCCTGATGATCGATATTAAGAACAAATTCCTGTTAATAAATATAGGACTGCCAATGCTTTATAGCTCGCATTATAGCATAATATTCCTGCTCATATGTTGACCAATGCCGGCGAACTTCATTAAGTTTTTCACTAAAGAAAGCTATAGGTTTACCTTCTTGGGAAAGGACAGCGCCAATCCCGATGCCGGAAATATCACAGTCCAGCTCGAACACTTTTTCAAAGTCAGGGAGCATCAATATCGGCGCTGTGGAGAGCTTTTCTTTTATAAGAGCAAAATTGGCCAAAGCTTCATCTCCCCAATGGAATTTGTCATTTTTTAAACAGTCAGTGATCAAGGCCATAATAGTACTGAAATCTCGAATGAAACGCCTATAGAATGTTGCAAGGCCATGGAAACTTCGAGCCTTGCCAACATTCTTGGGAACTGGCCAATTGCAAATCACGGCCACTTTATCTGCATCAATGTGAAGTCCATCCGCGCCAACAACAAAACCCAAAAACAAGAGGCGTTCTGTCATGAGGCTACTCTTTTTCAGATTAATAAATAATTTATTTTGTTGCAAGATTAGTAGGACATCCCTCAAGTGTTTCATGTGTTGACGCCCATCTAAACTATATATGAGTATATCATCAAAGAAAAATACCACAAACTTGCCAGTAAAAGATTTGATAACTCGAGTCATCAAACGCATGAAAGTACTAAGTGCGTTAGTGAGTCCAAACGGCATGACAAGCCATTCGTACAAACCCGCACTTGTCTTGAAGGCCGTTTTCCATTCGTCACTGGGACGAATGCGAACTTGGTGGTATCCGCTTCAAAGGTCGATCTTCGTAAAAATTCGTGATCCAGCAAGTCTGTCTAGCATATCATCAAGTCGTGGAATCGGAAACCTATACTTGACAGTAATCCGGTTAATGGCACGACTGTCTACACACATACGCATAGTGCCGTCTTTCTTTGGCATGAGAAACGCAAGAGCTGCACATGGACTTTTGCTTTCACGCAAGAAACCCTTTCAAAGGAGCTCTCCCATCTGCTCTTGTAAAATTTGATTCTCCTTCGGATTCATTTGATAATGCAACAAATTAGGAAGACTAGCACCTGGAAGAAAATAAATCTCATGGTGGATATCCCTCAAAGGACGTAATCCGTCAGGTAAATCCTCAGGCATAACATCACTGAATACCTTTAATAAGGGCTTAAGAATGTAGGGAACACAAATCACAACTTGCCGGTCGCTCTTGTCCATAATCATATACATCCTTTCACGTTTTCGGATATTCATCATAACCCTTGCATTCTGCTTCTTCACAATCTGAGAGAAATTATTCTGTGGTCTCAAAGTAATTTTAGTCCTTTTCCACACAAAAGAATACGTATTCTCCCTAGCTCGGTGTGTAGCATCAACATCATATTGCCACGGTCGACCCAGTAAAACATGACACGCATCCATCTCCACAACATCACAGATAATAGTATCTTGATATAATTTCCGATCGAAATAGGTAAACGGCATAATTGGTTTACCTTAAGTTCTGCTCCTTTGCGAATCCATCCGATCGTGTAGGGCGCGGGATGCGGCTCCGTCTTTAGTTGCAAGTGATCCACCAAGGCCTTTGACAATATATTCTCGCAACTTCCGCTGTCAATAATGATATCGCATACTTTGCTGTTGACAGTACAACGAGCGCGGAAAAGCTAATTCCGCTAGGTATCTTCTATCCGCGGAGTAAACAATAGACGACGCATAACACAATTAACTTGCTCGCCCACTTCATCTTCCACTGCCACTTCTTCTTCCTTTTCCCAATCTTCTTCATACATATCTTCGTCATGTTCAACGATATTGGCCATTCTATGACGAGGACAATCGCTGGAACGATGGCCCAACTTGTTACACTTGTAGCACTTGATCGGTTGGGGTTTGGCATATGGATTCTTGATATTCTATTTGGAAGTGCGATTGCTTGCTGCGACTGCTTCCTTAAGCGTCCCCGTAGTACTCCCTGGAACTTGGCTCGAATCAGGGGTTTGTTGACTAGAAGAACTTGTAACATCAAGCTGTTTTCCTTTTCCGAATGACCCACGATACGAATAATTGTTACCATGAGTACTAAGGCTAGTCCTCTCCAATTGCATCTCAATTTTACGTGCCATATCCTTGGCGTCTTTGACAGAAAATAGTCGATGCAAAGAAACCCGATCTTGGATATTAAGTCGCAAACCATTAATGTACCTAGCAGTTTGTTGTGCCTCGGACTCATCTAGGTTATTGCGAGCGAAGAGTCAAAGAAACTCTTCCGTATAAGCTTGGACCGATCTATTCGATTGTCGGCAATTCTGGAATTGCTGAAATAACAGTTGCTCATAGTCCGTTAAGAGGAACCTCTTCCTTAACTTCTGTTTCATCTGACCCCATGATCGAATAGGAGCCTTGCCTTGTCGACATCGCGTCGATTGAGTTTGTTCCCATCAAGCTGAAGCGCCACCTTTCAACTTGTACGTCACAAGTTTCACTTGGCGATCCTCGTCAATATCCATAGTGTCGAAGAATTTCTCGACCTCCCAAAGCCAGTCTAGGAAATCTTCAATATCCAAATTTCCATTGAAAGTAGAGAGATCTACCTTTAGTTGATACTGTTTAAGATCTCGTCGGTAGCCCCCCTGCCGTCGATTCCCACGAACATGCTCCTCCTAGAATCCCCTGTATCGGCGACCACCACGAATCTGCATCCCCTGGAAATCTTCGGCTTCGTCTTCCGTATCCTCGACATAGTCTTGACGCCTATGTCGGGGAATTCCTCCACGCCCCATAGCATCTTCGGGATCACGAGCAACAGGAATTTGCTCGGCTGGAAAAACGCCAGGTGCATGATTTGTGGACAAACGCTAGATGGTATCAAGGATCTCTTGAAACCTTCGATCGGTTTGCGCCACGAACTGATTGAACTCAGCCCGCATAATAGGCTCGTTCTCACGGCCCTCAGCTACGAGGAGATTGACATTCACGTTATTCACCATCGTCACAGGAGAAACCTGCTCTAATATCAAATGACGCAGAAGGAAAAGCGTAAATTTGGAGCAACTCCAAAGAACTCGAAATTTTTATTCAATGATACTATGTTTTTTATTACAAGACGGGCATCATATATATAGAAATATAACTCCTAATATTAATGGAAACTGAATAATTAAATATAACATCTAATAAACTAATATAGGCAACTGCCTAAATGGTTGTTTTCCCCCAAAATCAGAAAAACTGCTGAGATTTCTAGCCATTACGGCGATCATATTTTTCAAGATAATTATAGGCTAACTGTTCTACATCAAGTTGAGGCTGCTAGTGATCACTGTCGAATCCATGCCATGGCTGACGAGCATGATGTTCGTCTTCATCTTTGCCAACTCCACATTCTCCTTGTACGTGCCTTTCTTCACATAAATAATGTCCCGGATATTGGCTTTGTAAGGAGCATCCGTGATCGCCTCTTGCACTGTCTTGTACTTCCCACTTCCATCCTTCACCAACAACATGTCAGCCTTAACGGCATTTGCCAGAGATTGCAGAAGACAATGATCTTTTCCCGTAACCCATGATGGAAAATGGCCGATCAAGGACTCCAGGACATCCAATTTACTCCTTCAGGAGATGAAGTAGAAACAAACATAGCTAGCTAAGTTCTTGCCCTCAATATCAAGTTGCCGAGAATAGGCTCGATCGAAGATTTAGCCGACGACAAGCCTTCAAAACAGTCCAAGTCGGTGATGTAATCTGTGAGTGAATGCTCAGCCATGTATGGACATCTGCAGATGACTGAGGAGAAAAAAAGCTTTGGATTGACTTGATTCGAATCTAGTATTCATTTATATATCCCTAAGTTGGTCGGTTATGACTCTTCTGACTCTCATACTAACTAGAAGTGAGTGACTAAAGCTTCTGATGGTCAATAAATCCAAATAACTAAAGAGAAAAGATAGACAAACTAGAAACTTGTACCTTCTTTTCTTGAAGACTCCTTTATGGAGTTTTCCAATCTATCCACAGACATTCCCATCAACTCCACGCAATCAGCCAAAGCCGCTTCTTCTCTAGGATCATTCACCCAGCGGCTCTCATCCTTGGTGGCATTTATAGCATTTTTCGTGTGGATCGCCATCTTTTTCACAAATACTTGGAGCAACTTCTTGTCGCTCATGAGCTAGGGTGCACCGTAGGGGACAATTTCCGAAACCATGGCTTGGCATTGAGCCTGATCTTGGCCCTTGCCGCAGATATGCACAAGAGGGGCATTAGCGAAATTGCTGGTCTTGATCAAGTGGTCTGTGATTATGGCAGATGAGAAGATGAATCAGACAGAGACTTTTGTTATGAGAGGTTTGTGTGTTTAGCAATGGCTGAGTGGTGATTGCCATTCTGAGGAGTGACTTTAGGCTTATTGAGTTGAGCTCTCCTTTACTCTCCACTATATCAATGCACAGTCCTTATATATAGAGAAGATGATTGACAATTCCTGATAAGATGCAGTTTTCATGAAGACAAAACGATGTTACATGAACCATAGAGTACAATGAAATCTCCAAACATTTCTCAATTATTGAATTCACAACACTACTTATGGAAACTTCGCTAAAAAGAAAGGAACAAAACTCATTTTTCACAACCCTTCAGTGTAAGACACTCCAGTGGACTTCAACCATGTCCCTCCCTGAATCAGCTCGGCCACAGTGAACTTCTTCGCCTCTCCACCCGATAACCTGGCCAAGTCACCCGCTTGCTCGTTCCTGCTCCCGATCCCTTGTTCATGTACTCCCCGTAGTAGAGAGTCTTGAGGGCGTAATCGCCACTCCACACTGACCACCCTCTGGGATCAATGTGATCACCAATGTTTGATTGCATCACCACAGTCCTGGAGTACTCCTTCCAAGGCCGACCCAGATACGACTTGATCAAGCCTTTGACAGGCTCAAGATCAGAGCTTGCGATCACGTCACAGCTCTGGATCGAGATCCCGGTGTTCTGATTTGGGTCGGTCCGGCCCTGGGCCGTGACCATGTTGGACTGGCTGCTCATGGGCTTCCGCGCCACAAGTTTGCAGTTCTGGAGCACGACGCCTGCATCACCAAAAATGAAGTCCACCGTGCCTGTGATGTAGCTGTCTCGGTAGAACTGGCGGTTGGTGTGAGTGTAGAGTGTGTCTTGGTAGGCGTCGATGCGGCACCGGTTGATGACCGACCTGTCTGCACTGACACGGAGTGCGACCGCCTGGTGTTTCTGCGGCCCAGCAGTGTTCTGGAACCATATGTCCTGGGCAATGAATCCGTCGCCATTCACAGCTGCAGTCGGACAGTTTACAGATTATGTAGAGAAAAAACCGTACTCTATGATCATGGTCATCACTCCCTATTTCAAAGGTTCCTTAGTTAATAACCATCAAAGATATGAGATGAGATTGGTCCTTACCAATAGTCGCAGAATTGAATGTTGTTGCACCGTCAACAACGTTAAGGCTGCCAGTGATCACAGTCGAATCCATGCCATCGCCAACTAGCATAATGTTTGTTTTCGTCTTGGGCACCTCCACATTCTCCTTGTATGTGCCTTTCTTCACATAAATAACGTACTGGGTCTTGGCCTTGCTAGGAGCGGCCACGATTGCCTCTTTCACTGTCTTGTACTTCCCACTTCCGTCCTTCGCCACCACCACGTCGGCATTAACAGCTTTAACTGGAGATTGCAGAAGACGACGATCTTTTCCTGTAACCCATGATGGGAAATTGCCGATCAAGGACTCCAGGACATCTGGTTTTTGTCCTTCAGGAGATGAAGCAGAAACAAACATGGCTAGAGAAGTTCTTGCCCTCGATATCAAGTCACTGACAATAGGCTCGATCAAAGATTTAGCCGATGACAAGCCTTCAAAACCATCCAAGCAGGTGATGTAATTTGTGAGTGAACTGCTCAGCCATGTATGGACATCTGCAGATGACTGAGGAGAGAAAAGTTTTCGATTGAGTTGATTCAAATCTAGGAAAGTATTCATCTAGACATCTCAATCGAAACCATGGCTCGGCATCTAGGATAGTATTCATCTAGAAATAGTTTGTGGGTTATGAGTTTTATGACTCTCACTAGCTAAAAGTAAGTGTTAAAGCTTCTGATGGTCAATAACCCGAATAATTACCTTCTGTTCTTGAAGACTCCTTGTGGAGTCTTCCAATCTATCTACAGACATGTCCATCAACTCCACGCAATCAGCCAAAGCTGCTTCTTCTCTAGGATCATTCACCCGGCGGCGGACGTCCTTTGTGGCGTCTATAGCATTTCCCGTGCGGATAGCCATCTTCTTCACGAACACTTGGAGCATCTTGTTGTCACTCATGAATGAGGCCGCGCCATAGGGGACGATTTCCGAAACCATGGCTCGGCATCGAGCCTGATCTTGGGCCTTGCCACAGACATGCACAAGAGGGGCATTAGCAAAATCGCTGGTCCTGATCAAGTGGTCTGTGATCATGCCAAATGATGAGATGATTGCAACTAAGGAGAAGATCAGACAGAGACTTTTGCTATGAGAGGCTTGTGTGGTTAGTAATGGCTGAGTGGTGATAGCCATTCTGAAAAGTGACTTTAGGCTTCTTGAATTGAGCTATCTTTGCTATCTGCTTGTGCACCATATCCATGTATAGTCTTTATATAGACAAGATGATACCAATTTGACAGATAATTTCTTATTTTCTTTTCAATGGGTATTTTTTTTTATTAATATTTGGTAGAAAAAGTTAAAAGTTGAAATTGAGATAATTGAGCTTTACTTTATTTATTGATGCCAGCACCTAAAGGATCACAAATTGTTTAACTTTACCACGTTTGGCCATTCAATGCTTAAAGAGTCGCACGTTGTTTTTCATTAGTGGGACAGGAAGTGGATAACATAAAACGAGCAATGCTCCTGCCCGATTTGAACAATCTAGGTCAAGAAAATATTATGTAGAATCATAACGAAGATATCAAATCATTCACGGGATCCAAATTCCAAAATTTTTGTTTACTTGAATTGCAGAGTCGTAAGATGGTTAAATCCTTTTTTCCATTATATTGAGGCCAATAAACTTTAAATAAATGGCAAAAATATGGTTTAAATTAGGGGTGAAAACCCAGCCCAATTTGATTCGGGAATCAAACCAAACTAGCCTTACTAGACCGATTCCAAGTAAGTTCACATTGGGACCGATCTAGTTACCAGGTAAAAGATTTGGCAATCAGCTTTAAGTGATTTGGTTCTCAGTTCTATATAGAGAGCAGTCAGTTCTTGTGTAGAACCGGTTTTGAACAGGGATCAAGGGTTCTGTATTAGGTACTGTTACATCTGTGCCAATTCCCAATCTATAGCAACTATCGGTTTTCGGCTAAAACCTGTCTTAAGCCAGTTTACAATCAACCCTAGTTCTTTAATGTTCAATACACTTTCTACCTTCTTACGTTGGAAGTATTTTATTTGATCTCATGTTTATTTTTTTATGGAAAACTTTTGCATTATAAGTACAAAATAAATATGATTGAATAAAAAAATTAAGCAAAAAAAAAAACCCCTAGGCCGATTCCAAGGTCAATCGCTTTGGTGTTTGGACCAAAAACTAGAAACCAATTATGATAGAGTAGGTTCCTGAATCTTTGATCTCAAGTCTACCTACCCCAAAACCATGAGACTCCTAATTCAAAGCACATTTGAAGTTTAGTCCCTTAGCGAGTTCTCATTTGATTATTTAGCTCTTACTTTTTGTTTTTATAATGATATATCATTCGGGGTGCTTTCTTTTTTCCTGAGGAAAAATGGAAACTTTTAGCTAATTAAAAGTAGGATTAGTCTATTCAATAATCGACTCCACTAAGCATATCCTTAGATGCTTTAGAGTCCTCCACCCATTGTCCATCATAATGATCGCAAAACTTTGCGAAAGCATGATCGCAATAATGATGTTCGACTCCCTAGTGTATATCGAGAGCCATCTTTCTTTTCTTTTATTTGGCCAGACATTGAATGTTAATTTTGATAATACTACTATATGCACAAAAAATAGAAAACATATCACTTTTTTTTTCTCAGACGATGCCCCCAACATCGAAGTAAATGTTCACGACAATTATCTACAGTACGTGACATGAATTTGTCCAATCGATATAGCACTTAAATAGCACCTTAAGTTAGATTTTGCGCATCGAGATAAATCGACCTCTCTAATTTTACCATAAGCATGTTATCCTCATTCCTCGCCGAGATTGGCGAATTCAAAAGGCGATTACTTTCTCCCTCGTCATGTAAAACACAAAGCTAGATCATGTTGGTGAAGTGGTGAATGATTGAGCCTTTAGAACATTTGCAGCACTGGGAACATCCTCTAGTCTAGTCCACTTTATATAAAGTTTCAACTTTGGTTTGCCCTTTCAAAAACCCAGCTGTAGACAAGGCATTGTCCAATAGGGTTTGTCCAATTCTTAAAAGTCCAATGTGGACACCAACTTGTTTAATCAAACCCACAAAATTCTCAAATTCAAAGAGCATGTGATGTCCATCATCATCACCACCCCCACCGCCACATCTACCAACTCTCATCTGCCAAATGGGGTTCTAATAAATTCTCCAGAAATGATAGAGACACGTTGGAAAAATCCCTTACTATAATGTAAATCTGTCCAAAAGAAAGCATGTGCCATTGGTGATTGATGAGGACAAAACAAAAGACATTATGAATGCCATTGGCACAACCGGATTCCCGGATAAGATATCTGCAGAAAGATTCTGCGATTTCATCTGCAAACCTTTTTGAACTTTGGCTATGAATTGTTTTTTCTTTAGCAAATTCACAGGGAAAGAACTGGATCTGGCCTTGGACTAGGGAAGTTTTAGGGAGAAAGTTGACCGACATGGTGCGACATCCTTGAGTAGATCCATGCCTCGGTAGTTGTGCAAGTCTTGTTTCTCTAACTTGCAATTTTCCAGATTGCCGTTGTCTGAAGAATTTGTTTGTTCGGTTGTGAACTTGCGATAGACCCAGAAAGCGGAATAATTGCCCAAAAAATCCTACACTTATTATACTACTGACGGAAACAAATTCCTAAAATATTATACAAAATTGCAGAAAAACGTGCCCATTCTACGCTTGAATCACCGATCGTTCGAAGTATATCACGTAAAACGAACATACCTCTTTTGTCACAGATTAAATGCACTTATCGCAGCGTCGAGAGAGGGAACAATTCTTGAATTGTTGAAAGCAAAGTCCTCTTGCTTTTCTTCTTGTGAAAATGCTTTCTGATGGAAAAATGCAACAACACTTTTTCCATTACGTGTGTTTTCATCTTATAACTTCAAGACAATAACTGCCAAGTGCAGTTACTTTCTTTCGTGGGCTGGGTTAGCCCATCATGGGCGGCCCAATTTTCACAAATAAAAGCCCATCATTCCATCATCTCCCACTCGCACATGGTGGGCTAAACATTAACTCTCTCTCTTCTTTGCAATATTCATACTAGCAAATAATCCGTGCGACCAGCATACTTCGAGAGCTCGTTGCGATGCATCTGTTAGGAATACATAGCAGCTCAAAATTGGGTACCACGTTTTCCAAGTAGACATTGTATGCAGTCCCCTAGATCAATCAGTCACATTTATATTTCATTCGATCTCTTTTAGTATCTCATATATTATATTCACAACTATGATTTACTCAAAATCATAATTGGTCGACCTGTGAATACAAAAATAGGATGTGTCATCATCAATAAGTTGATCTTCCTCTTTCTTAAACCTCTTTATTCCAGTCCAGCACGCTTTTCTAGAAATGTCCCATTAGATCGAATCATTCATAACCATTGGCAACACTCTAAGATAGCGAACACTGAATAGAAACTTTGAGAATAAGTCAGAGTCCTGAGGGTACTAAATGAGGAACTCATATTCTCAAGAGTCTCACACGGCATAAAGTTGAGATCAAAAAACTTTTGCTACTCTTATCGGTCGACTCATGCATACGTAGTATGAAATACGTATTACGGTATTAACTCCTTTCCCGTGGAGCTTATGTCTTTACATTCAATACCGTACAGATGATTGTTCAGACATACCTAATGTCTAAACTCGAGTTCACATATCTACTCCTCTAAAGAATCCATTAGAACTCACATCTGGCATCAAAGACAGATAAAAGTAAAATATGTGGGTTATTTTACTTTCGGACAAATTAAATATTATGTCCTCATCTTAGCACTTAACTAAGGCGACATTTATATTTTAAGCTTGAGCTCTCGATTATCACCTAGATAATAAGCCTAAAAATTGTCTCATCTCTACTTATCACATAGCAAATAGAGGCGATTACTCGTGTGAGTGAGTTAATCTTATCTGTCTGACATATTTACTTGACATAATACACTAAGTATTAAAATGCATAAATAAATAAAAATATCATAGGCATTAACAATGATATAACAATTTCATTCAAATGTGAACATTCAGAGAAATTACAATATTCAGTACATCAACATCTACGCAGTCCTAGAGATTTTACATGACCATTGAAAACATCTCTAGGAATTGGCTTTGTCATAGGATCTGCTATCATTTTATGCGTAGATATGTACTGCAAGTTCACATCTTTTCGTGCTACCATATCTTTAACAAAATTGTACTTGGTATCTATATGTTTGGTCTTGCCATGATATTTCGGATCCTTGGTGTATGCTATCGCTGCTTGGCTATCACAATTGACTAACAATGAGCTTGTAGCGTGCTCAACAACACCTAAATGATCCAAAAATCTCTTAAGCCAAACTCCTTCTTGTAATGCTGCTGACAATGCCACGAACTCGGCTTCCATGGTGGATAATGCTATACATGTTTGTTTCTTACTGCTCCAAGAAATGACGCCATTATTCAGTAAGAATGCAAATCCTGAGGTAGATTTCCTTTCGTCTAAATCTCCTCCCCAGTCAGCATCTGAGTAGCCTTCAAGTCGCAGATCCTTTCCTTGATAACTCAAAGAATAATCAGCAGTACCCTTTAGATACCTTATGATTCTTTTGACGGCTTTCCAATGTGCTTGACCTGGATTGGATTAGTATCTACTTACCATCCTAACTGCAAAACATATGTCAGGTCTTGTACACATCATGGCGTACATTAAACTCCCAATAGCACTAGCATAAGGAACACGTTTCATTTGCTCCTTCACTTGTGGAGTCTTAGGACACAGTCTTTGGCTCAATCCTTCACCTTTTGCAATAGGAGTGTCAATGGGTTTGCAATCTTGCATATAAAATCGTTCAAGAACCTTGTTTATATAAGTCTCTTGCGAAAGAGACAATAATCTCTTAGAACGATCTCTTGAAATCTTAACTCCAAGAATATATGCAGCCTCACCCATATCTTTCATTTCAAAATTGGACGATAACCAATTCTTTATAGTATTAACCAACTCCTTATTGTTTCCGGCAATCAGTATGTCATCAACATATAATGATAAAATCACGAATTGATCTTTGGATCTTTTGGTATATACGCAATGATCTTCATCAATCATTGTAAAATCATACGCCACTATAGCATTATGAAAACGTATATACCATTGTCTCGAAGACTGCTTAAGGCCATATATCGATCTTAGAAGTCGACATACCTTTTGTTCTTGGCCTTTCATAATGAAGCCAACGGGTTGCTCAATGTAAATTTCTTCTTCTAATTCTCCATTTAGAAAAGCAGTCTTTACATCCATTTGATATAATTCAAGATCCATACTTGCCACTATTGCCAAAATAAGGCGAATTGAGGTAAATTTCACTACAGGAGAAAAAGTTTCTTCATAATCAATTCCTTCCTGTTGATTATACCCTTTCGCCACGAGGCGAGCCTTATATCTTTCTATCGAGCCATCAACTTTTTGCTTTATTTTGAGAACCCATTTGTTCCTAATAGCTTTGCGTCCTTTAGGAAGATCAACCAGTTCCCAAACATGGTTTGACTTCATTGACTCCAATTCTTCTTCCATTGCATTCATCCATTTATCCTTATTAGGGCAACTTAGAGCCTCATTTAAATTCTTTGGCTCATCTTCATCTTGCGGAGCGATCATAAAAGTTTCCCCTTCTATGTCAAAACGTCGTCGGGGAACACTTTTGCGACTTGTTCGCCATAAGGGAGATTGTACACGTAGCATATTATTCTCCATTACGCTCCCACTTGGATTAGATAATGACGGTATTATCTCATCAAATAGTTGCAATTGAGATTGAGTCAAATTTAATTTCTCATTATTCTCATTGCTCCCACTTGGTCGAAAGTCATCGATTTCATTATCAGGATCCAAGGTTTCAAATAGTGAGTAGTCTTCACCTATTTCGCCCTTCTTAGGATACTCATTCTCTAAGAATGTGACATCTCGTGATTCAAATTCAGTTATACTCCTACTTTCTTGCTCACCTATAAACACATACCCTTTTGAGTTCTCTGAGTATCTTATGAAAATACTCTTCTAACCTCTGGGACCCAGTTTTCCATATTTATGAGAGGACTCGTGAGTATAGGCAGCACAACCCCAAGGCTTAAGAAAATTTAAATCGGGTTTTCTTCCTGTCCATAACTCATATGGAGTGGAAATAACTGATTTAGAAGACACACGGTTAAGTATATAGGCAGCAGTTAACAAAGCATCACCCCAGAAAGTGATAGGTAACTTGGCTTGTGCCATCATAGACCTAACCATTTCCAATAGGGTTCCATTTCTCCTCTCGGCAACACTATTTTGTTGCGGAGTATATGGAATAGATAACTGTCTTTCTATTCCTTTTTCATCACATAAATTTCTGAACTCATCAGATAGATATTCTCGACCTCAATCGGATCTCAATGCTTTTATTTTCTTATCTAATTGATTTTTCACCAAGTTCATAAATATCTTGAAGCAACTAAAAGCCTCAGATTTATGAGAAATCAAATAGACATATCCGAATCGAGTAAAACATTCATTAAATGTGATAAAATAAACAGCCCCATGTCTAGCCCTCACATTCATTGGACCACAAATGTCAGAATGGATTAACTGCAAAAGAAATTCAGCTCTTTTTCCTTTTCCAAATGGTTTCCTTGTTGTTTTCCCTGCTAGGCATTGCTCGCAAATAGGCAAATCAACTTTTTCAATATTGCCTAATAAGCCCTCTTTGGCTAATCTTTGCATTCGTTGTTGGCCAATATGACCAAGTCTAGCATGCCACACATTCACATCATTTTCATAAGAGTTGGAAGATGTAAATACGGAATAACAAACGTTAACATTACCACAGTCAACATCTAGTACAATGAAACCATTCAAAAAATATCCACATCCATAATAATTTGTATTCAAATACAAATCAACACCACTGCTATGAAAGTTCAAATTAAAACCAAGTCGAATCAACACTAACACAGACACTAAATTCCGACGAATTTCCGGAGCATATAATACGTCATGTAGGAACAGAGTGCGTCCACCACGCATCATCAACTGGCAAGTGCCAATTCCTTTAACTTCCACTTTGGAGTTGTTCCCTACATAGATCCATTTCATTCCAGTCGGAACCCGTCGGAACTCCACGAAGGCATCTCTATCCTTCGCTACATGGTCTGTTGCTCCCGAATCTACAGTCCACAAAGGATTAGACTCAGTTAAAAATACAGAACTTGACACATAGACAAAGTTCTCAAGAATGCAAAGGGAGTTTACCTTCTTTGGCTCGCCGCAATCGCGAGCAAAGTGTCCCTTCTTGCTACAATTGTAGCATTTCACCCTCGACATTTTCTTTACAAAAGAACGCTTTCCTTTGTCATGTTGATTGAATCTTGGTTTCTTACCCGAAGAACTTGCTCCCTTGCCTCTCCACCTTCTGAACGAATCAGGACGCTTGCGCTTAGAGCTCGAAGGCCCTTGTGAGCTAGAACCTGCATAGTAAATGTCAATTACCGGCTTATCCGCCAGGAGACGGTCCTCCTCTAGCTCTAAGTGGTGCACTGCATCCTCAAAGGTTTTGATGTTCTCATTGTGAGTTAGGTGCAACTTCATATGCTCCCAACTTTGAGGCAAAGAACGAATCACCGCTTGCACTTGCTGTTCATCAGTCAGAACATGGCCAGCATCCTTCAGCTCATTAATCATGTTTGACATTTTTCTTAAATGTTGTTTCATGGACTGACCATGAGGCTTCTTATATGAATCAAATCTTATAGTGAGCTGTCTAAGCTTGGTTACAAATGTATGACCAAACCTTGCTGCCAATGCTCCCCACATCTCCTTAGCATTTTCAAAACGCCTAAACTCTCGCATGACATCATTTTCCATGCTACTCAGCAACGTGATGCGAGCAAGGGAGTTCTTCCTTTTCCATACAGCAAATGCATCATTATCTCTCTTATGTTGTGCAGTGTTTCCGTCTTCAGGCTCTTCCATAACCAGGTTAAGAGCTTCGAGAGCCTCTTGCTCTTCCAGCACATATTGGATTTTCATATGCCAAATTTCATAGTTATCACCATTAAGCTTATCTCCTTTGTTCAGTTCAGCAACTATATTCTTTGATGCTGAAGCCATTGAATCTGAACATATCAGACAGACAAGCACGAATTGTTAATGCCACTTATTTATGCATTAATTTTACACAAACCGATTATATTAACGAATAATCTCACATAGGCTTGAGATTCGAAAGTTCACTATGTTTCCAATCATCGTCAAAAAATCCTAATGTGAAATTACCGTTAATATAATCATTAAGGTAAAATTACGTTCTTTAAAGTTACTAAAACTTTTAGAACTCCCACTCAACTCCATATGATATTAATAAGATAAATATTAAAACAGAATAGTACTTTAAACTATTCACAACATGAATATCAATCAACATTCATTTTCCTAACACTTTGTACATAAGGAATAAATCCATCAAAGGAAATAAACATAAACACCAACATATAGTGAACATATCCATAAGAGTTTACAAAAAAATAGATAAACACAATCAGGTGATGATCCTCTTTCTATAAACTGGAAATGACTCGTGAAAATCCTCAGGAAATTTTATTTCCTTTGGCATCCAAATGGAGGCACCCGGAAAACCCCTAGATACGGGCAACGTATTGCCTCGAGACCGATACAATGCAAGGGTTGACGTCCTTCTTGCCTCGACCCGTATGTACTCTATCATGAATTGCTCCACAATCATCTTATAACTCGGATCTTCTAAGGTGTCCCATACCCTATCAATCATTCTTCCCAACTCATCAGGAATTGTGCATTTTAGGGCTCCGACCATCACATACTCTAGCATTAGGAAACCGTTCCAAATGATATCCTGTATCATTTGGTTGACCTTGATGATGTGTGTCATCATGTCATCATCAGCATTTCACCGGTAAAGAGCCAGCTTGATTATAAGATTCTCAAGCTTCTCCTTTTGAGCCGCCGTTCTAGGGATAATAGGGGTTCGATACCTTCTTACCATATTTCCTGCAACAAATGCAGAAAAAAAAATCGAATGATTATTATTTATAATTCATGGTATTTGCAAGAAACACATTCTGCCCCCCTTCAGCCCTTTTTTCTTTTTTCGCCAGTCAACGCCGGTCAACGGTGGTCAACGCCGGTCAACTGATGACCGGGTCAGGTCAACGGGTCGGACGGGTCAAACACTGGTCGGGTCCGGTCAAAAACGGGTCGGGTCGGGTCAACGAAACCCGATTGGGCAACCGCATGGTTGACGTCAGTGTGACGTCAGCCACGCCGCACGCGCGCGGGAGGAACCGCCACGCACGTGCCACGCACGTGCCGGTGAGACCGCCACTTGCGGAGGCGCGTGAGGGCGCGTGCGGCTCCTCCCGGCGACGTGCCACCCATCAAAATTCTCGTTTCAACGAGTACTACAACCCTACACTTTCAAAAATAAGTTTTGATGCATGGAAAACGAGAAACCACTTCGAACAGTACGGCCGGGTGTTGGTTTTCGTACCCGAGCATTCGTCGGCTCCGTTTCACGAATTCCGGCCAAAAAATTCATTTTATGAACATATCAAAAGATCAGGAAACAAGTAAACATGCTCTGATACCAATGACGGAAACAAATTCCTAAAATATCATACAAAATTGCGGAAAAACGTGCCCATTCTACGCTTGAATCACCGATCGTTCGAAGTATATCACGTAAAACGAACATACCTCTTTTGTCACAGATTAAATGCACTTATCGCAGCGTCGAGAGAGGGAACAATTCTTGAATTGTTGAAAGCATAGTCCTCTTGCTTTTCTTCTTGTGAAAATGTTTTCTGATGGAAAAATGCAACAACACTTTTTCCATTACGTGTGTTTTCATCTTATAACTTCAAGACAATAACTGCCAAGTGCAGTTACTTTCTTTCGTGGGCTGGGTTAGCCCATCATGGGCGGCCCAATTTTCACAAATAAAAGCCCATCATTCCATCAACTACGATTGTCTTAAACTTGTTATATGGTAACTTATTCAGTTCTAAACCTTTCATTTGCACCAATTTAGTCATAAACATTTCGACGATTTACCAATGTAATTATAAATCTTTCAATGATGTGTCAATGTAGTCTTTTTGATAACTTTTGGCCAAGAATCACTAGCGTGGCGGTCCATCCTTTGCAGCATGGTTAGCATTGATGTTGAAGATTTTTTCAATTTTTTCAATTTTCTTTTTCTTGTTTTTCTTTCCTTTATCTGTTTTCCTTTTTTCCTATTTCCCTCCGCCTGCTGCCGCTAGTGACCTCCGTTCACCATCGCCAAGGCCTGGCGATCGGCGGAGGCAAATAGGGAAAAAAGAAAAAAGATAAATGATAGATAATGAAGAACAAAAAAAGAAAAAATTCAAAAAAAATTGCAAAAATCATTCACATAATACCAATCGTGCCATGTAGAACGGTCAGTGTCCATATTAACGATTAACGATCAGAATTGATCAAAGGACTAAATCGGCACAAATTTTTCGATCAAAAAATAATTTGCACAATTAAAATATTTATGACAAAATTGACCACCACACAATATATGTAAAGCTTTTTGAATAATTTTCTTCCTTCGAAACAGCAGATCATCAGCTCGCATGTCTTTAGTGAGGTTTCATGTTGCTTCTCTTCATGCTTGCTTATTCTGTGCGTGAAGTAATTAGGGTCTGACGTCGTAGAGTTTTAATCTCCGTATCCTTGTACAGTAGATTCTGACGTTGCTCTTGGTAAATTCACTTAAGATGCTCCATTGATGCACGCTAGGAAGAAGTACCTTGGGACTACTGTCAAGCGTATGAACCTGCTCGAGATGCCAACATCGTGATGGATGGCAAGAGACCCGGGCAAAGATGACACGGGATTCACGACCTCTGAATGAACGCTTGTATCGTTGTGTATAGAAGAAGCCAGAAAGGCCTGTGAACTTGGCACAGAAAATTTCAGGAAGCACGCACTCCAAGAGAGAACAGCTGTTTTCTTGACAGCATACCCACATGCTGTACAAATCATACATTTTTTTTTCACGATGAGCTTGGACAATAAACCTGGAAGATGGTCGAACTACATAAAACTGATATATTGAGTTCTATGACAAATTACAAGTGAGGTGTTCCACACCGAATAACTCTATCGTGTTACTTTGTAAACAGGCATTAATATAACTAGCATCTTTCATCATTGGATGCAAACTTCCTTACTTCACTATTGCAGAGTTCTTCAAGAGCAAATGCAGGCATGCTCAGATCTGTTGCTTTTGTCGTGAGCCCTTGCAACAACAAACATGGCGGATCTAGCCGATATTTAAGGGGGAGAAAATCCAGCATAGGTCGGAGATTGTCGAACCAATCATTGTTTTTCTTAGTTAGATTAGCTTCAGTAAAGATAGACATTTTCCGAGGCATTCGCTAATCCATACGTACTTTCAACAACGATGCATTTACTTGCCATCAGAACCTAGGGGTGTGCAAAAACCCTAGGAAACCACCTGGAACTGGACCGGACCGACCTAGAACTGGCAGTTCCTGATTCTAATTTACTCGTACCGGTCCGGTTCTTAATTCTGAGTGTGGAACCACCTACCCATCCACTCGAGCCAGACCTATATATAATTTTTTTTAAAATTTTTATGAAGAGCATCTATGTGCTCTTGAGTTCGAAGTATTTGAGCCTGGAGATGACCAAAGCGAGTTCAATTCCAGCTTGGGGATATCTTTTAGCAAATTCGATTCTATGGGCCAAATGAAACACAGGGGAACCTCTTATGGGTGTTTCCCATGACAGGGCAAATAACTTGGGTTCTGGAGTCATCTCTAGTTTGACATACTTCAAACCTGAAAGGAGATGATGGGCCAAGGGATTGTTCACTATAGGTGTCGAGGGGGATTGGCTCGAGATCTGAAGCAATTGCACTGATGTGAGTGCCAATGGCTTTTAAAAGCTAATGACGCCAGTCTAGATTGGAGTTGCACTCGTCAACTACTCAGAACACCCGGGAATGAATTATTTGAGGACAATTCGAATGGTTCCAATTTTTCGAAATCGGTCTTTAGTGGGCGGTTTCCGATTCCAAAGTGAGAATCACCCCTATCAGAACTTGACTAATGGAAATGAGTGTTATATTACACAATTTGAGCCACACTTGTCTATATGTGAGTTCAGCTTTTAGGAATGAACTGACATGAAAGAAAGTGAGAGCTTAGAAGCTAATGATAGCATGTCATACCAGGATTTAACTTCCAAAGCCTTCTCTTCAACCTATCCGATCGCATACTAAACATCTCTTGCTAATTTCAGGGAGGAGAAACAGAAGGTTGAGGCGTGTGTATAGTACATCAGACCATAGTATCTCTCATATCGTGCAAGTTCAATTGTTCAGCAATGACAAAGCGGGCAACAAGTATGTTTCAGAGAAGCTAGTCCTAAGAAGCATTGTCGAGAGCAACTATATCCATCAAAACAGAATCAAGGAAACCGTAGTAAACTTATGACTTGTTTATATTAATCTTAAGAAGTGCTTATCAAAAAACAAAAAGATATGCAAACTTCACGACCCTCTTTCTCCTCTCCCTCCATCCCCAACTTTGTAAAGTCACATCTAATATCACAGCAAACTGGCTCCTATTATAACCTTATTTTAGTATTTCCGCATGACTGCCAAACCTCCATCAGAACTAATGATCCACTTAAGGTTCTGCTGCCATCGTCGTGTCATTCCTACTTCGTTCCCATTCCTGTCCTAAGCCCATCTTCACCAGCTCATGCAGGTGTTTCATTTTTCACAAACCAAAGCGGTCAGTTGATGCCCAAAGGAAATTAAGATCAACTGCATTCAATGTTGAAGAGAACGACTTATTAGTTCTCTTTGATCCACTGAGATCATATTCCTGTTGGTATGCACTATGCACCCATGTTTTCATAAAAGGTTTCTAACTAAAAGAAATTACCGCCATTTTGCTTCTGTTCCAGATGGAATTCCTTCTTGCCACCTGTCCATCTCCAAGGCAAACTAGTATAGCTTGATCACAAAATTGAGAGCCAACAACCTCAAAAGCATTGACCGTTAAGCTATGTGATCCGCATATCCATCAACTATCCTAATCAAAGTTAAAAGCTCTCAAAATGGTGAACGTGTACTTCAGATCAACAAACAGTGTTTCCATGCAAATGGGAAACAGACAACAGTAAGAATTCTCTAAATCCATCTCACTTGGAAGGAAACCACTCATTTGGGAGCAAACGATAGGCAGCCCGAGGGTAAAAAGAAATGCGCAACGCACAACATACCCAACACTTTAACATTGACAACAACTAGAACTATGGAAGGTACAAAAAGCACCAAGGACTTTTAACTAAGTAGATCCAAAAGAAAGTTTATGACATACATTTGGAAAGGACAAAGTATAAATACAATGATAATGAAATTGAATGCAAAAAAACAGCAAAAGGAATGCAAGAAAGATGGATGGAAGGAGGACTGCATCTGGTGTCAAGTCAATCGGCTCAAGCTTAAGAGAAGACACAGCTGGATTGCAATAAGAGCAGCTAAGTCACAATGGGACATTCTTTATCAAGCCAAACTTTCTTAGATTTGGAAGTTCTCACATAGATAATAATGACATTCTTTGTCAAACCAAACTTTCTTAAAATTGTAAGTTCTTCCTTTAGAATGAAGTATGACCCTTAACTCGTGTTCCAGATTTTGTGAAATTCTTTCGAATCAAAATGAATACAATTATGAGTAAATTAGACAATTTGAAAGCTTTAAACACAAGATTAAGCATTTGACCCAACTGAATGACATGTTACTCTTATACTCAAGCAAGAAGGGTGAAATGGGGGACTGCATCTGGCATCAAGCCAATCATCTCAAGCTTAAGAGAAGACACAACAGGGTCACAAAAAGGGCAGCTAAGTTACTTGGACAAGAATGACATTGTCATATATCAAAGTGTACATGATAGGAGGCCACTGGAGCTGAGAATGTTTGGGCAGCTCTCTAGATATGCAGGAAAGGATGGAATTAGGGATAAGTTATCATTGGAAAAATTAGATTCACCCACTATAGATAAAGAGATGATGGAACCCGCTTACGGGGATTTTGACACAAGAAAAGGACAACCTTGAGACATTTCATCAAGAACTTATCTTATTGTAGTAGAGCATGTTAAAAAGATATGAATTGAAAAGACAGACAAGAACCATAAAGATGACTTCAGATTAAGAACTCTATGGAGGAATAAGTTCCTATCAGTGTCAGGGGATGCCTTTTTTTTTTTGGCTTTCCACACACGCAAAAGAAAAAGGAACAGAGTATGATGGCCTAAGCAGATTCATGTGTTAGACCTTACCAGCCACCATAGTGATGAATGGTTGTGGCGGTGCAGGTGGCAAGAGGTTCAACCAGCCTGGTAAAGCCTCACATTCCAAAAAGCCAAAAACCTTAGAAGTAAAGTGATGTGTCTTTCCAAGCAGAATTTCTTATGGTTAGTGTCCTCAATCCAGGATCACCAGCAAAGGCATATCGTTCTATTCCCACAAACTCATCTCTTATTTCGTCGCTCAAGAAAAGGCCCCAGGTATCAGCTACACCAGAAGATTGAAGGTAAATAAGGACATGTCGGTCTAAAAATGAACCGGTTACATGGGCACATTCCCCTTTGCCCTTATCCAAACAGAAAATTAGGAAATTTGCTGTCATACTCAAAAATTTCTTTAAGAGTTCGTCACACATAGAATCATCAGCTGATGGACTTCCTCTCATCCAACACCCACGACCAGAGCCCCGCTTGTTTCCCCAAGCACTGAACGCGTAAAGGAAAATAAATACTCAACATTTAGCTATCTATAAGATCCACTGAGCATATAAGCTTCATTTGAAAGGCCCAATTCATCTTGATACTAACATGCAGTCCAGATATAAGTGGGATCAAAGCTATTCATAAAAGACATGTCAGGCATCGGTGCATAATCAACAACTAAATCCTTCTGTAAGTAAGCAATCCATAGCCGTCTGTAAAAGCTAACACTCGGAGACAACCTGAAAATCATTCTACAAGTAAGATTCCATCATCAAAATCCCGAAAGGAAAAGAGTTCAAACCAGTGAAATCAATTCCAACCGGAAGGCCAGAACCCATGAATTCCATACCCAGTCTTCCAATTATCCAAGTACACCACCTTCTTCACGGCCCAGAAACACACCAAAAGTGCGGAACCCATGATCAGCCTCTGCACATTCAGATTCCTCACTCTCACCAACAGATGCGTCATCAACGCCATCAACAACCCAACAATCGTGTAAAGGAACCCGACCGCAAACCCCTCCGCCCCGAGCTGCATCCCCGAACCCTGATAGAAAAACACCAGCTTGGACGGATCGTTCCTGTCCACCAGAAACATGGGCATCTTCCTAATAATGTTGTGCATTGTGCCCGCAACGCTGAAGAAGTAAACAAACACGGCACCGACGAGCCAAACTTTCTTGTCGTGCAGCAGCGTCTCCCCCGCGAAGACCTTCTTCGCCGCGAACGGCAGCCAGATCAATACCAACACGCAGACGATCGTGATCTGCATCTTCGACAGCATGGGCGGGCGGGCGATCGGGCCGACGCGGAGCCTCGTCCGCGACTCGACGAACTCGGCCATAGACTCGGCCATCCGCGAGAAGTCCCCCTGGTCCATCTGCTCCGAGTCCTTGAGGCTCCGCACCTCGGGCCCCACGAGGCGGATGTGGGGGAGCGAGTTGACGCCGAACTGGGCGAAGCTGGACTGGGACTCCTTGAACTCGAGGTCGCAGAAGAAGAGCTTGGACCGGGAGGCCGGGTCGCCGGCGTTGTTGGCGGCGAAGGCGGCGGCGAGGAGGGAGAACTCGCGGCGGAGCTCCGGGAGGTGGAGCTCGGACTTGTCGTGGAGCTGGGTGGCGTCGAAGAAGACGAGGAGGGAGTAGGATCGGGGGGGCTTGGTGGAGGTGAGGAAGCGGGAGATGGAGTGGTCGTCGAGGTGGATGACGCCGGATTTGGATCGGGACTGGAGGGCCAGGAGCTCGGACGCCCGGTCGGAGTCGGGATCGGCGGCGGCCGGGGTCGGGATGATGAGGAGGAGGAGGGCGGCGGCGGCGAGGAGGCGGCGGAGCAGGGTTTCGCCGGAGATGGTCGCCATCACCGCCGATCGAGGGAGAGAGACAGTGATTTTTGGGGGAAGACGACCGGAGGAGTGGTGTCTAGGTCGTTTTGGTAGACTGCTTGACTTGCTGCCGTGGAATTTACGAAGCTATCGGCCTTTACACGACGCGTCGTTTTGCCCGTGGATTGGTTGACCGTCGTTTTTGCCCGGCCCATGGTCGTTTCGCCTATTGATTGATTGGCATTGATTGTCGTCTAGTAGATAGGGGTGAACATGGATACAGGGTAGAACTAGGAACTAAACTGGCCATAAGAACTAGTGGTTCCAGCGATTACCAATTTGATTCTCAATTCCCAAAAAGTGGAATTGGAACTGTGCACTTCGGTTCCTAGTTCTTGAGTATGAACCCAACTAGGAATCGAAGAATCGAATCAAGAACCGATGAAGTGGAATGAATATATATGGTAAGGTTTTCTAGTAATTATTTTAGTTTAATTAATAGTAATTATAATTTAGAACTTTTATTAAGTGATTAACTATGTTTGTTTCTTCTTTTGATTTCAAGTGATTAGAATTTGGAGCAATTTTTCATGGATGATAAAGATCTGAAGTTCTATAATTTAGGTTTTACATAACGAGTTTTGAACATTTTATTATTATATCTTGTTTTACATGTTCATCTTTTGTGGATTATTGCTATTGATAAATGAAAACTTTTGTTGTTGCGTTCACTTTCATTGTGCTTAACTAAAAATGAAACAAAAAAAAAATTGGCTGGTTCCGGGCTGGACCCTCAAATCGATTGACAGGATGGTTTCCAAGCAAGGTGTGCAAAGTAAGCTCTAAATTCAAAAAAGCTAGGAAATCGATTCTAATAGGGTAAATTCCAGGTGAAACCCATACTGACTCTAAACCGCTCATCCTTAATGGTAGAGATGGACATGGCCCAAAGAATATGCACCCCGCGATTCCCCACCCGTCGACCTGCTTTGTTTGTGTATTTTAAGCTAAATATATAAAAATATTTGTAAGTAATATATCGAAACATAGATTATTATACCATATAATTCATCATAGTTAATCACCCATTTAATATTATGCTATCAAATGAATAAGTAGAGTTAAGCTCGTGAAATAGTGATGATTTTGTGAATTACAGATTATTAAAAAAAATTTAAAGTAGCATAATTTGCAATTATTGGGAAACCCTAACAGCTATATATTTCATTTTTGATATACAATTTCAAAAAAGTAAATGAAAATTTTCTCCCCGGATGTGCCCTCTTGCCGCACCAGGCACACGAGGCAAAGTTCCGTCCGACAGGGTAAGAAACGGCGAATGCAGTCCTCCGTACTGCCCCGTGGCTATCCCTATTTTCCGGTCGCCGAGTTGTTACTTAGAATCACCGTTACACTCAACTTCATCTCAAATAGTCAATAAAATGGTTCTACAATTTTTCTAGGAACCTTTCTCTACAAATTTCATTTTACAATATTTCTCTATGGAACGACTGCAAAATATACGTGAACGTGTTGTGACAGGACACGACCGCGAATTAGCGCTTCAAGAGACCATAGAAGCACAGTCCAATTTGCGTAGTTTGCATGGAACCGACTTGAGCTCAAGCTCCATTGTTCCTGAATGATTGGGGAGTCGAGCTCTAAAAAGACACCAACCCAGAAAACCAAACCAAGCCAATTTCTATTCCAACTCCAATTGATTGTGCAGTGCAACAAGCCTTTGCTCCAGTTTCATCAACAAATGTATGTCGTCCTGTTATGGTCTATCATAGCATCAACAGTAGAGCAACGTGAACATCAGGAAAGTTTGGATCCACATTGATCTGATTCTTCTCTGAAATGCTTTGTACTTCTATAGCAAAACCATAAATCAGATCCGAACCAAAGAAGATTGTATTAAACATGGCCCGGCCTGAACCCGAATGCTTCCTTGTTCCATAACCATAGTGAAACTGGAACATGGCCAAGGATGAACATCTTCCAGCTATATAGTTAAGCAACAGCAACCACAGTTTAATATCATCTAAATCCCGATATTAAACGTTTATACAATGCTTTGTCGGGTTTAAGTCCCATTTCCAACATCTCATCATGGTATGTCATGGCCTTTCTCAGCTCCTTGATGCGGCAGAGCCCACGAATCATGATTGAAAAGCTCGCACTGCTAACCAAATCTCTTCTCCTCATGTGATCGAAAATCCTAACTGCTTCGTCAATGTCCCTCCCTCTGAAGAGGGCTTCAAGGAGTGTATTGTAAGCACTTTCATCCAAATTCGACTCTAGTTTCTCTATCTTATTATGTAAGGCTACAGCTTTACTCATCTGCCCAATCAAGCAGTAATGCTTCACCAAGGAGCTACAACAGAACGTATCCAGCGACAGTCCCTTCTCTAATATGACATTCAACAGATCCTCTGCTTCTTTCCATCTCCGCTTCCTACATTGGGATGCTAAAAAGTTTGACAATCCTGAATGGCGAGAAGAAAGGTCTCTCGTGATAAGTTCTCTCACCAGCTGACTCGTTTCGTCCGATGGATCTTCCTCACAAAGAAGATCCAAAAATGCGTTATAACAGCTATCGTTCACAACAATACTCCTTTCATTGATCAGTCTATACATTCTAATAGCTTCCTTTACTCTGCTATCTTTGGACATTGCCCGTAGTAAACAACCATAAGTAGCATTCAGCAATTTAACCTTGTTTTCACGAGCCTTCTCAAAGAACATCTCTGCAGCATATGCCTTTCCCAAGTCACTAAGTTTCTGAATGACCAAATCATAATCCAGCAATGAACTCGGCGAGAGAAATCCCTTCTCTATCATCTCCCCAATTGTTTTCTCAGTGACATTGACATCTCGATGTCGGCAGGCCCCATCAAGTATTGAGCTATAAGTACCAAATCCAGCTTCAACTCTTCTATCACGCATTTCAGCTAACCGACCAAATGCAGCACCAAACTCGCCATTCTTGCTATAATGATCAATAACAACATTATACACCACTGAACTATAAATTCCTAAATCTAAGAGAGCGACAATCCTACCAAATTTCCCACCTTTGCCCAAAATCTGAGCAATAAGAGACCATGTAACTCGATCTTCTGCAACATGTCCTCGAATCATGGCGCCATAAAAGCACCACGCCAATGTGGTTTCGTCCTTTCGCTGCAAAGCATCGAGCAATGCATTACACGCATCAACCGAAGGCGTCAATCCACACACTCTCATTTTCTTGAACACCTCCAAACCCTCAATAGACAGACCATTACGCGAATACCTCTCAACGACAAAGCTCAACGTGCTAGACTGACAAGAATCGCTACCTTCGGCCGCCCTAATCATCGAATCCGCAATTCTCGACGCCGAGTGAGCTTTAGCGAGCGAATCCAAAATGGGTCTCGCCGGCGGTAGATCGCCCGACCCGACCAGCACACGGACCATGTGGCAGTGCGACCTGAGGTCTCCTTCGAAACCCAATCTGGCCTTGACCCAGTTGAAGAAACCGAGAGATATGCGAGGGTTCGTCTCGATTCTGCGCAGGACTCGATGGAAGAGAGCTGGGTCCAGGTGGGAGGAGAGGTCGAGGGTTTCAAGAAGAGGAACCCAGTTCCGCCGCTGAAGGAGGAGAGCGGAGATTTGCGAGGCCAGCTGATGCTGCTTGATTCGAGCCCTCCAAGGGAGGATGTTCGTGGAGGTTGAGAATGATTTGGCGATGAAGACGTGATTTTGGAGAAGCATTTGTACAAAAGTTCAAGATTTCGGAACGATAATGATGCCATTGAGCTCTGTTCCGGCGGAGGGAAGGAACAGACTACACTCGCTACACAGAGCGAAAACATTTTCAATTTTAGGACAATGACACAAATAATTATTAAATTTCGACCCAATATATAACGAAATTCCTAAATTTTTAATTTGTTCAATCTAATTTCTGAACTTTAACTTTATGTTCGATATAATTCTTGAAGTTTAAATTTATTCAATGTAATTCTTGAATTTTTAATATATGCTCAAACTAATTTTTGAATTATATGAAAATATTCAATGTTTTCTCTAAATTTGAATTGGTGGAAAGACACTAGGAATTAGCTTAAACATATACCAAAAGTTTATGGGTTATATTGAATAAATTAAAGTTCAAGAATCACAATGATTAGATCAAAGTTCAAGAACCATCTATGTCATTTTCTCTTTCATTTTCTAAAAAAAGGAAATATTCCATTTGTTTTAAGGAAAATAAGATGAATATGGCTTTACATTCTCACTTTTGTATTAACCCTATCTGTGAAATAATCATTACACATCGTCAATATACTAAATAAAATATATAATATAATCTTAAAATTAGCTTAGTACCTCAAATTTTTTTCCCATAAAACTATGCCTAATAAGAACATGTAGAATGAATCCCAAGCTGAAGTTAGATCAGATTAAGACCAATGATCGTACAAAACTTTCAAACATTTTATTATATTTACAAAATCCTGGGAATAAATCTTAAAATAGCTTTCGACCTCAATTATTCCTTTTTCTAGAAATCCATTGAGAAGGCCCAATACATTTTGTATGTTTTATAGAAAGATAATTTAAAAATTTGTAAATTAAGAAGGATGAAAGAGGTCCAATAAAAATTGACTAACTATAGGTCTCGTGGATTCTCGACATTTTGTCAATAAGACTTATTTCTAAAACGAAAATACAAAAAAGTAGTTATGTAAAATCAAGTAGCATCACACTTTTCTGATCTTCCCTTATCCTATAAGCGACGGGAGATTAAATTGGATTCCCAAATTAATTAAGATGCTAAATGATATTCCCCATTCATTTTTTTTATTAGTAGTTTTGTCAAATCTTTATATACCACTAGAGAGAAAATTGTCCATTGGTAATTGATAAGAGTACATCCCTGTTATATTTTCAAATATTAAGAAGATTATAGATAGTTTCTAAAGTCAACTTAAACGGATCATTTTTAAGTTTATTGTTGATACTTGATATTATGCGGAATTAGTATTGTGTTTTTGAGTGTGACATTAGATCCAAGTGCTCTCTATGATGTATATCACAATACTCTCCATCGTGTATTTTCTTGCCTAGCAGGCAATGATTTAACTCAACAAAAAAGATGATTCCCTCGTATCAACACGAGGGTTTAATTTCATGTTATATACTTATCAGAAAAACAAGAGGCATGTTCCTCTTACTCCGCCGATCAATTTTTCGGACTCTCGGATTATGTAGTCAAGCCTTTCCTTCAACTACCATTTCTTTTTGTCTTTTTTGCTGGACTTCGTTGGTCTATGGAGCATCGGCCATGGTGGTGGCTTGGTTCGACTTTGAGACTTTGGTCTGATCGTGTAAGCTACAAAGAAACTAAAGCATTCGCTGCTGCGACGAGAACGTGTGATAGAATTTAGATGGGTGGTCTAAATAGAGAATTAAGAAATGATATCAAGAGTCAGCTTAAACAACCACTTGATTTAACTAACAATTTGGTAGCTTTTGTGATTGGTACCTCATAAAGATGGAGTCATGCAGTCAACCAGCTAAGAGTCCTTTCTCTTCTTATTATCCAGGTACATAATGCAATTAAATAGAAAAAAATTACAACATCATTAGAGTTGATACTCAGGCTCCATTTATTTTGCGAAAGATAAAGCAATTCTTTGATAAATCATTGATTCGATCCTTGCAGGATTAGAGCGGCAATATACTAGTCATATAAGATTATATTGAGATTAATATTTAGAATTAAGTTTATTATAATTTACATTAATTGTACTTAAGACTAATTGTATTCTCAACCTATATATAATATATATAGGGGTCTTGTATTCTTCAATTGGCAATGTACATAATATTACATTATTCTCTCTTTCATCACAATTTTTCAACTTGGTGTCAGAATATGGTCATGAGTTCAAATTTTTTTCAGACCCCTTTATTTGCCTCCTCCAAATATATTTCTATACTTAATACTAGGCGAAAATCCAAACTAAGCATGAGAACAAGTAATACATAATTTAAAAATCAAATTACGCCTTCTTATAATAGGTTAAGCTTTTAAAACAATTAATAATGGTTCCACAAAATCACACAAGGTAATATAGCATAATCTCCAATAAATCAAGCCTCGGAGGAAAATACTTAGGTAATGTGGAAACAGATTATTAAGATAATTAAAGAGAGCTAAGATACATGGTGCCTGAAGAGGTGAAGGAATGTATAAATAGGCAAAGTGCTAGCCATACTCATTATAACAATGGATACACTTGCATATTTGCATTTAATGCAAATTTCCATAGTAGCAAATATCATAAATGGTAGGTTTGGTCAGAATTGCTCAATTCAAAAGAGGGGTTGCACTTTTATTCATTGATGATACGTCAAATTTCAAGCAAAATTGATTACCAATCTTAAGATGTCAAGAAATCATCGTAGATGTGGCAATTCGACGATACATTGTGCCTGAAGAGGTGAAGGAATGTATAAATGGGCAATCTGCTGGCCATAGTCATTATAACAATGGATACACTTGCATATTTGCATTTAATGCACATTTCCATAGGAGCAAATATCATAAATGGAAGGTTTTGTCAGAATTGTTCAATCCAAAAGATGGGTTGCACTTTTATTCATTGATGAATACTTCAAATTTCAAGCAAAATTGACTACCAATCTTAAGATGTCCAGAAATCATTGTAGACATGGCAAATCGACGATATTTGACATGGTTTATCAGATGTCCCGATTCATGCTCAAAAGCGCATGCTTAACCTAAGGGCTGCTCCATGCAAGTAAAAGTCAAGAAGGGTTAATCTTTGTTAAACTCGCGGTTCTTTTCTAGTATATTCATCAGTACCAACTTTTCTGAATTAGACATTGCAAATCTAGCATCAATTTTATTGTTCGGTATGTTATTCCTACGGAAAAAAACATAGTATGGACAAAGGATACAAAAATATAACGCTTTGAAGCTTCTTATTCATGTACGTGGTCGAAACCGGCGAATAATTCTCAATAAATCAGTAGCTTATTAGTTCAATCAAATAACGAAGTTCGCCTTTCCATGAAAGCATGTTACATCATCTCCTCTCTGTGCCTTGATCACATCTTTATTATTTCATTTTTGGACATAGCACCATTCTCGACCTCGTTTCCATTTGATTTACATGTGTAATAGGTGGTTTCTCATATTGTCAGAGCAACACAATTACTTGAGGATCTACGACATATTTTGTTGATTAGAGAAACGTGTGACAGAAAATATATGCTGAGCTTGCCGTTGCTTCGGGGTCATGCTAATGTCTTAAGATTAACTTGACCATTGTTCAAGATTCATAATACATGTTTCATTAGCGACAAAAAAAAAATTTAGAACCAATTGTATCAGAGATATGCACATAATACGAGAAAATATATGAATGTGTCGTGTAACAAAAATTTATTTCTCTCGGCGGTGGAAAAAAATTAAGGGAAGCTCACTCCCTACAACGAGCTCTTATACATATGAAATGGAGCTATTTACCCTAAAGCAGGCCCTAAGATCTCTTTCCTTTATCTGGCCAATGAAGATGGAGTTTGCTTTGCAAATCGGAGTTCCATGGGACAACATGGAAACTATGCAAAAGTCACTCCTTCCTCGAAAGATAGCACTGAAGGAGAATCGGTCGTAAGCTTGGTAAGCTGCTTAGGTGGAGGATCGCCAGCCACCTTGCGCAGGATTAGACTTCGAAATGTCTCTTCTCTTCGAGGGAGTTTCTAGCATGCTTTTAATGCTATCCGCCGAGAGAGCCACAAAAAGCTACCACAAAGAGCGATGGAAAGTTAGATCCTTTGCAAATTGCACGTGGGAACAATATTTAGTTGTATTAAGACAAAAATTAGCTAAGCTAACAAGATGTTGCTTTTGGAATACCTCTAAAGAGACGAAGTCGTGCAAGTGGCTAATTTTGGTAGATCGCGGATCCGACTTTTTGGAGATAGAGCGCATGACGATGCATCTCCTTCCGAAATTCAAAGTATTTGTTGTATCGTTGATGAAACCTATGGATAACAAATTGGATGCCATTTGTTGATAGAGATGGTCATATATAAGGAGGGTGGCAAGATTGTGGCTCGAGAGGAATAAGATAATGAAGCTTGGAGTATCAAAAGATAGGAGCTGTATAAATAGGCAAAAAGTTGGCCATTCTCATTATTGGTGGATACATCTGCAGATCTCGCATTCATAACATTCCCATACCAAGAAATAGGATAAATGGTAGGTTAGGTAGGAATTTTACATGCTGCTAATGTGACAATGCACATCCTTTGCTCAGTACTTGACTTTTAAGGAAAACCATTGTATTGAACCTCAAAGATTGATGATTTTACTTAATCGAAATTGCGGACGCAGCGATTTGACGATCGATATTCAATGCCGTTATTGAACTCGCTGATAAAATGCTCAAAGGCACATACTTAATCTCATGGTTACTTTGTGCAGTTAAAAGCCCTAAATCAGTAATTCGCTTCCTACTATATAGGTACCATCTTACTTAGTCAATTAGGACTTCCGACATTGAGCAGCCTCATTGGTCTCGCGTGTATTGTTTGATATGATTCCCAAATAGAATAAACTTAGTAAGAACAAAGGATGGATAGAAATACTCTCTATAAGCATTTGGCGACAAGAGATATAGCATGCAGTGCTAATACTGCTAATTATTGTCAAAAGAAAACTATACACCTTTTTTTAGCAAACGAAAGGTAAATATATATTTCTAATCTTTTTTTTTTGGTGTAAAATGTAAGTAGTATATAACAGATGGAGTACAGCAGCTTAGGGGCATTCCCCGGCATTACAACTAGTACTAATAATTCGAGAATATGGAGGTAGGAAGTCTCCATAAAGTAGCTAAAACAAAGTTAGCTTGCGAAGGATTGATTTTTTGGTATAGCGAAGCTCTATCTCTTACATTTTTCCGCACCTTCGCCAAAATAATCTGAATGTTAGTTGAATTGTTTTGAAACTACCTATGGTTGCGCTCCATCCAAGTGTAATATACAGTCGCTAGGAAAGATACTTTGAGGAGTTTCGCTGCCAAATCTTTACCTCTTGTTGCTCTAACCATCCATTGAAGCTCCTCATTCCAACACCATACATTATGCTTGATCCCATGTTGCGCAAGAATATTGCGCCAGATGCTATCTATCCATTCACATTGGAAGAAAAGGTGAGTCCTGTTCTCTATACTTGCCCTACAGAAGGTACATTGGACATCGACTGAGGTCATCCTCCGTGATATGATCTCTGCTATCGGAAGCCTATCCCTACATACTAGCCAACCAATAAAATTGTGTTTGCTAACGCCACCACTCCATATTAAGTTATACCAATCCACAGCCGGACTCTCGTGTCTAAGTTCATCCAAGACATCATGGCAGCAATATCTTGGATTAGACATGACTGGGGTTAGGATTTGACGTAGTTTGAGGAGACATCGCCAAGTCCAGGCCATACTACCCTTCATGTCCATCTGCAAAAATGGGGTTCCTCTGCATTTTGTACTATGAACCCAGGAGCTTCAAAGTGAAGAAGATGGATGATTGATAAGATTCCACATTGTGCACTCTAATAACACTTTGTTCCATAGGTTCAAATCAGGCAATCCTAACCCTCCTTCCTTTTTGGGTGAGCATACTACACGCCATGCAACTTTGTGCGATCCATGGTTTGTTGAAGACCCAGCCCATAGGAAGTGGCAAATACAGCTATCACTGCTTAGGATTTAACAGTTACTTTGTCCATAACATCTTCTAAAAGATGTAAAAGGTGTTTGATTCTTTGTGTTTGCAGATTGATTCAATTTAGGAGAGTAGGGGAGATCAAGCTTATCGAATCAAACTGCATAACGAAAGTTTTGTGTATTCCACTTATGTTATGATTAATATTTCATTCTTAGTTAGGTTATTGTAGGAGGTGAATGAGCGTATAATTTGATATTATTTGAGGTTTAATCTGTGAAGAATCTGGGTCGTTATAAATACTAGTACTTTGAGAACCATGTGATCGTTGAAAACGATAGGTTTGTGGACATCTTCTGGAGCACCAAAGCTTGCATTCATCATATAGAAACTATCACACAGCAGTAGAGAAATGAGGGCTAGACATTAAACATTACATGTTTTTTCTTTGGGCCAAACAATAAATGTACGCATCAGTTATATGTCAAGGCATCGATATTCATGCTTGGATTGCTGTAGTTTTGAAAGGAAAATGACAGCATAATGCTAACTCAGCTAATTTAAGCAAAAAATACAGCTCACGCTACAATCAACCGTCATTGACAGATTTGGATGTCAACAAAGAAATTCTCCCTAAATAAAATCATCCCAATTTAAGCCAAATGATATCTACGCGAGTTGACTTTTATGGGAATCTCATTCATGATTTTAATGCAATGCTTGTGACTAGATGGAGCCAATTGTGGACCATATTATATAAATTTATGTAGCTCATAAAATCATAACAACAATAAATACTCACAAATAAATCATAATTAGCTCGCCAACTAAGAAACTTGCCAAAAATGGAGTCACTAAATAATAGACACGGTAGTGTCCTGGGCTTGTTCTCACGATTGCATGAATATCGCTTCTTAATTTAAGTACTTTATTAGCATGCGAAGTCACTAAAATTCATCGTATATTTCAAGCTTTCATTGTAAGAATTTTTTGATTGTTGAGAGTGGCATAAAAGAAGTATATATGAAGCAACTACTTGGGTTGATAGAGTTTGATTTCAATTGGGACTGCAAGTTTCGTCGGATGATTAGTGTGCGGCATGATTTTTAATATTCTCGATGTGTAATTAGCTTCTATCTGATTCTCGGCCACAAAAGTGCTTATGCGTATGTCAATGAAAAAAGTGATCAATATATGCATGTACTAGTAAATACATGAAGACTTGAATTGAGGTTTTCATGGTATGTCTAATTGTTCGTATGGGTAAATCATTACTGGATTTCGTTAAGGCGAAATGAAAATTGGTCGGTTCGATTATAGCAGACTTTTCCTGTTAGCCATTAACTAGGCCATCTATTTGTTGAAGATGGGTTTTCCTTCATTTAAATTGGATCTCTATGGTACATTGTTGATCCCATGGAAGCTCACCACTTTCAACAACTCCGACGCGTAAAGGGTCCAGGATCGACTAAGGGTTGCCAACTATGGTGGCTCAGTTCAACATTGAGACTTTGGCATGTGATCAATTCTCAAAGATAAAAGTTGGCATTGAGTGAATAATGTGTGTGTATGATCACATCATGTTCCGTTTAGGCGGGAGTTCTAGAGGATGCCGGCCAGGAGTTTGGATGCCGTTTGGTACCAGGGGTTACCGGGGGTGTTCAATCCCAGGAGTTCGAAGGTCGGATTGATGCTCCTAAATGGAATGCCGTTGGGTACCCGGCTTGCCGGGAGTGTTTAATCCCCAACGTTGCCGTATGGTACCCGGGGTTGCCGAGGGGTGTTTGATCCCAGACAATGTTGATCAAGATGGAGGCCAGATCAATGCTCCTAAGTGGAACACCGTTGGATACCCGGCTTGCCAAGAGGCGTTTGATCCCCAACATTGCCATCACCGACATAGAGAGACGATGCCTAGTTACGCCAGAAAATCGATGTGAGTTCGGTGGCCCGAGAGGTTGTTAATAACCTGGATACATGTGAACGTATGCTATGCATTGGTGAATGCTCAAAATTCAGTTTATTGGGTATAGTTCTTATGATTGTGCCATGATTTGAAGTGTCATTGTTTGATGAGCAATTGGTCATGTTATGGTGATATTCTAACTTGCAGGGCTTGCGTATGTACCGAGACGAGGTAAGGGCGCCTGTGATTGTTATGGCATGTTGGATGTCGGTATTGCATTATTAGGATTGTTTGGAGGTACGCGTTAGCCTAAGCGAAGCTTACGTAATTACTTAATGAGATTTATCTCATCCCCCGTTGTTAAACATTTTCAGACTTGTAATCACGAGTAGTCGTCACGTGTGGTTCGGAGTTCTAGGTGATGTTGGGCATTGGATGTATCATCCTTTTGGATGCCCTATTGTAGAGGAGTTTAAGTCAACCTCCCTTTTGTATCCGTGGCCTCATTAAGAAGTGGCTTCGTGTGAGGCTTGTAATTGTGCAAACCTCTTTGAATTATCTATGTGAGCTTATAATAACTTGTTGGTTTTTATGGGAAATATTTTCCTTACTACCCCATCTATTTGAATGTTATATGGAATGTTCGTATTTGCTTCCGCATGCATTTAATCGATTGTGCTCCGATTGGGTCGTCAACAAATCCTGGGATGTCGCATACTGGACGGCCAAGTAAGGATGTTGCGGGCTTGTTGAGGTTCGCGGCGTGACATCCCCGTTTAATTGGTATCAAAGTAAGGTTAGCTCGATCCAAGTTGGTCGAGACTTAAAGTGATAAGGAGCGATGACTTTGGGGTAGTCAGTTAGGGAGACATGCTTGACTACAAGTTTAGAATGCTTAATGCATGCCCTGTGAATATGTGTTTATGATTGCCGGATGCTTGCTTAGTGATATTCATGATTGCAGGCACTGCAAGGAGTACGATAAGATCGAGAATCCTACTAGTTATATGCTCTTCATGCTTGTTTTGGTGGCTGCTTGTCCTATGCTCATTGTTGTGATTTACTGCCTAAGACTGCTAGACTTGAGTAGATGGCTTAGGTCTCTAATTTCTGGATGGAATTATAGCAGTTTAGGTGTTTGGTGAGAGAACCCTGTGAGAATGAGCAGCCAAGGAAGGGGGAACAAGAGGCCAATCGAGTTCACAAGCTAGAGTTGTGGAGAATCATAGAGTGGATGGGATTTTGAGGGCACTTACAAAAGTTGGAATCTTGATGAGTAGGCAGACTCAAGAACAAGTTGCCACTATTATTGCTACTGCTGAGGCCAGTGTTGCCATTGTCAATGAGGCTAATGGAAATAATAGGAATAATGGTAATCATAGAAATGGAAATCGCTAGATACACCAACTGGTAGAACAGTTCTTGAAGTTGAAACCGTCCAAGTTTGATGGGAAAGGAGATCCCGAGGCCATTACTATCTAGGTTCAAGAATTGGAGAAAATCTTTGCACTACTAGGCTGCACAAAGGAAGAAAAGATGACTCTAGCAATATATCAACTTCAGGGTGTAGCAAATGACTGGTGGGAGGCCACCTGAGGTAGGGTTTTCCCTATAGGCACAACTCCAAATTGGACTGCCTTTGTTGAGACCTTCAATGGGAAATACTTCTTTGAGACTGTAGGGGAACAAAAAATGGCAAAGTTGACAGTGGATCAGTACGAAGCAGAATTTGCAAGATTGTTTGAGTTCGCACCAAGGATGATGGAAGACCCTGTGGATAGGGCGAGAAGGTTCTGAGATGGACTGAAACTGGATATTCATAGTTAGTTGATACTCCTGAATCTAAAGGATTACAATGAGCTTTACAAGAGAACTCAAATGGTTGAGCGTGACATGATAGAAAAGGCTGCCACTTTTGGATCATGGTACGTGCCGGCTAAGGACAATAGGAACTTTGGAAATAAGCCTATAACTGGGAATAGGCGATTTATCCCTTGAGTGAGAAAGAACTTTGGAAAGCCGAACTACTACTCTAACGCCGCATGTTAGTCTTGTGGAAGGAGGCACGGGAATGGCCCTTGCCCAGGTGGACCTGGAGTGTGTTTTGGATGTGACTAACATGGTCACCAAATGAGAAATTGCCTGAACTAATAGGTTAGACTATCAATACAACCGCAGCAACCGCGAGCAAGACATCAAGCTGGAGCTGTCCCGCAGAATAATCAGAATCAACTATGGGCATAAGGAAAGGTGTATGCTGTGGTTGAGAAGGAAGCGAAGGATTTGTCTTGAAAGTCTAAATGCATTGTATGATGATATTGGGTGCAATAAGAGATGATTTTGAAGTTATCACTTGAATGGTAATGTACAACATATAATTACCTATAGTGGATAGGCGCAATCAGTTTATAGATTTCTGAAATTGTGATGATATTCTTTGACGGGGTTTGGAAGGATGAGTGTTGCTTAGGAATTTCGAATTTTGTAAAGAATCGGAGTGACTTGTTTTGGGAGACCGTTGTATTGAAAATTGATGGATTGGGCTTCGTCTTTAAGAGGTGGAAGGATAATTATCTTATGGTTGACTAGTTGGTTGAGGAACAAGGCTAGAGGACATAACCAAGGTGTGTCATCTTCCCGATGTCTTTCCTCAAAAATTGCCTAGATTGCCACCTGAGAGTGAAGTTAGATTTGTGATTGAGTTGGCCTCCTAGGATGGAGCCAATCTCTAGAGCACCCTATAGGATGATTTTGTTAAAATTAAAGGAGTTAGAGGTACAAATGCAAGAGTTGTTGGATAAGGGATTCGTTCGCTTGATTGCGTCACTGTGGGGAGCAGCAGTGTTGGCTGTAAAAAAAAAAAGATGGTTCATTCCGTGGGTGCATTGACTATTGGCAGTTGAATCAAGTGATCGTTAAGAACAAGTATCCGTTACCAAAAATAGATGACTTGTTCGATCAGCTGCAATGGGCATCGGTATTCTCCAAGATAGACTTAAGAACGGGCTACCTTCAATTAAGGATTAAGAAGAAGGATATACCAAAAACGACGTGTTGGACGAGATATGGACATTACGAGTTTATAGTGGCGCCGTTTGGACTAACTAATGCCCCAACCGACTTTATGGATTTAACGAATCGCGTTTTCAAGGAATTTCTGAATTAATTTGTCATCATTTTCATCGACGACATTTTGGATATATTTGAAAAGCCATATGGAGCATGAACAACATCTAAGGATGGTTCTATAGACCCTAAGAAAACACATACTCTATGCCAAGTTTAGTAAGTGTGAATTCCTGGCTAAATCGGATAGCATTTTTTGGACATGTGGTTTCTGAGAATAGAATTTCAGTAGACCCAATAAAGATTGAGGCAGTTACGAATTGGTCAAGATCGACGACAATGACAGAGGTTTTGAGTTTCTTAGGCTTGATAGGGTATTATCGAAGATTCGTGGAAAGGTTCTCCGCGATAGCTACTCCTTTAACGCATCTACTAAAGAAGGAAACAAGGGTTGAATGGACATATAAATGCAAGAGAAGTTTTCAGGAGCTTAAACGCAAGTTGACTACCACACCTGTGTTGACAATATCGTCAAGTCCCAGAGAATATGAAATCTATAATGATGCATCGCTAAACGGATTAAGATACGTGTTAATGCAGCATGGAAGGGTGGTTGCATACGCATTATGACAATTGAGGCCTTATGAGCTAAATTACCCAACGCACGATTTATAACTTACGGCTATCATCTTTACACTTAAGATTTTGAGGCATTATTTATGTGGAGAAAGGTTTCAAATCTACACGGACTATTAGAGCCTAAAGTATTTATTTTCCCAAAATGAATTAAATATGAGACAATGCCGTTGGATTGACCTTCTTAAGAATTATGATTGCGACATTCTATACCACCCTGGAAAGGCTAAGAAAGTGGCGGATGCACTTAGTCGAAAGTCAAGCACTGCGTATATGATAGTTAAATAATGGACTTTACTTGAAGGGATGCGAGATTCGGAATTCAAATTTGAGGTAAGTCACCGCTCAAGTTTATTAGCTACCTTAAGGATCGAACCGTAGATTCAGGCAAGGATTAAGGTATTACAATTTACAGACCTTAAGATTCAAAAGATTTTGAGTATGGATGCAACTAAGAGGAAAACCGACTTTTAAGTATTTGAGGACGGGATTTTGAAGTTTCGTGGATGATAGTGTGTGCCCGATGACGTGAATCTTAAAGAGGAAATCTTGGCAGAAGCTCACCGTAACAACTACAACATTTATCCGGACAATACGAAAATGTATTAGAACTTGCGTTAGCGCTATTGGTAGAACGGGATGAAAGTGGATGTAGCTAAGCATATGATCAAGTATTTAATGTGCCAACAAGTGAAGGCGTAACATTATAAGCCTGGTAGACTGTTGCGACCATTGGAAATTCCCGAATGAAAATGAGATCACATAACTATGGACTTTGTCATGGGATTACCAAGGAGCCAGAGAGGCCATAATTCAATTTGGGTTATCGTCAATAGATTGACTAAGTTAGTACATTTTCTGGCAGTGCGAAAAAATTTCACAGTGGATAGGTACGTCGAGCCGTATATGCGATAAATAATCTATCTTCATGGAGTGTCAGTTACAATTACGTCAGATAGAGATCCTAAGTTTACCGTAACCTTTTGAAAAAGTTTCAGACAGCTATGGAAACAAAACTACGGTATAGCACGACCTATTGTCCACAGACGGATGGTCAGTCTGAAAGGACGATTCAAACACTCGAGGATATGTTACAAGCTTATGTAATAGACTTTAAAGGAGGATGGGAAAAACAGTTACACCTTATTGAGTTCGCCTACAATAACAATTTTCAGTAGAGTATCGAATGACACCTTTTGAGGCGTTGTATGGCAGAGCTTGCAGAACATCGGTTTGTTGGGATAAAGTTAGGGAACAGAGTATAACGGGTCCAGAGTTAGTACAACAGTCAATCGAGGCAGTTGAGATCATCCGAGACAAGCTTAAGATCGCTTAGAGTTGTCAGAAAAGTTATGCAAATCGAAGACGTAGGCTTTTGAAATTTCAAGTGAGAGATCATATCTTCCTTAAAGTATTGCCAATGCAAGGAATGTCTCGATTTGGCAAGAAAGTAAAGTTAAGTCCAAGATACATAGGTCTGTTTGAGATATTATAATAGATTGGAACTCTGGCCTATCGATTAGCCTTGCCGCTGAATTTGTCTCAAATTCACAACGTTTTCCACATGTTTATGCTGAGGAAGTACAAACCGGATCCGACCCACGTGCTGAATTATAAAGAAATAGACGTGGACGACAGGGTGTCATATGTGGAAAAACCTATTCGAATTGAGGATAGAAAGGAGCAAATTTTAAGAAACAAGACAAACACATTAGTTAAAGTCATATGACAGCATCACAGTACGAAAGGAGCCACTTGGGAAAGTGAAGAAATCATGAGGCATTAGCACCTCCATTTGTTTGAGTAGTGTAATTTTGTTGTAAATTTCAAGGACGAAATTTTTGTAAGGGATGAAGATTTGTGACATTCTGAATTTTGACCAATTTTCGGGATTTATGAAATGAATATTTCTTCAATGAGCTTTCAGTGAAATTTCGCTCGGAATTGATCACTTTTGAGTAGACTAACCGTTAGGGAATGGCTAGCTAGGAATCAAGTACGTGGACCTAAGAACTTGGTCATAGATTGACACTTCGACCATAAAGATTGGCGAGGGAATATTTTGGGCTATTAAAGGCCGATCCAAGGATAGTTATGAAACGATACGCAATTAGATCGCGGGTGATTCCGCTTGGCCATTGTATGAATTTCGAACGATCCTAAACCTAATCTGAACGATCGCATCATTTAGAATTAGTGATTGATTCTCACAATTACATGACAACCGAGGTTGCCATACCTCGAGTAAACTTAGATGTGGCTCGATATCGAATCGGCCACGAGTCGATATGCGTAATTCCTAAAAGTTGCCCATTAGTTTGAGATACATTAAAGTTGCATTCGATTGAATTTAGCCATTAATTAGAATCCGAATTGGGTATCGAAGTTTCAAGATTTCCATGACTAATTTGTCGGACGTCGTCTCATTAAATGTGGCCAATCGTCGTGTTGATCGGAATTGCAAAAAAAGAAAAATTACGGACAAAATATTATTGAGATAATGTTGAACCCTTCTCTCTTCTCCCCCACGTTGCTGCTTCCCCCACGTTGCATTACATGTTGCTTCTTCTTCTGTCTTGTTTTTCACTACTCCCATACTTCTCTTTGCTGACTGTTGACTCCTCAAGCTACCCCACACCTCTGCTGAACCCACGCTTGTTGACTTATGCATTTTCTGCTAACTTGCTACTGTCCCCATGTTGCTTTTTGCTTCTGCTTTGTTGCTGTCTTCTACTTTTGCCGCTGACTTCTGCGTTGCTGACTACTTCTGCTGGTGGTTAATTGCTGCCCACACCTCTGCTATTGCTGCTGCCCATAACGTTGATGACCAATCCCACCAACTCCACCAGCCACCATCATTGACTCTCCCATACTACTGACTTCCCCCCCCCCCCCCCATATTGGCTGATAAACCCTCCACCAACTTCACCCTTTTCTTCTTCTTTTCCTTTGCTTCACTGCTTCTGTTTCGCTGCATTTTCCTCGCTACTTCTTGCTTCTTCTTGTTGCATGCCCAACCAGTAGCTTCATTTGCCTCCACCTGCCAACCACCTCAGCCGTTTGGCAACCGCTTGCCGCCGTCCGTCGCTGCTGCACCGGCGAGGTTGCTGCTGCTCGTTCGCTTGATTGTTCTTGCTTAGGCTTCTAGTAAGTACTCCCTAAGCCTTGGTTAGGATAATGGGTTACTAAGGGACATGTTTAAGGGTGGATTAGGGCTGTGGATAGTTGGTTTAATGGTTGGTTATGCTTGGTTTGCTTGATGGTGCTTGTTGGTTGATTTCCGGTAGGATTGTTGCTGCGTCACTAGACTTTACTATTTTCTCTGTGACTATTATGGGTCGAATTTATGAAAGCGTTCTTCATAAAAGTTGTTCATAACATCTTGAAGTATGACAGATATTAAATCTGGATTTTTTTGAGATCATTTAGGGTCATTCGTAAGTCAATTTTTGGACCAAATTCAATATGCCAAATTTACTGTTCACCCGACCTTATGGTCTTTTTGATTTTCTATAAATTGTTTCAAACCACTTTTCAACAAAATTCCCCACAAAAATTGTTAATAACATCCATGTCTATGACATATAAAAATTTCAGAGCTTTCCAAAGTGATTTGAGTACTAAATGAGTTGTATTTTTTATGGTTTGAGGGGCTATCCGAGCGAACCGAGTTCTGTCCGGATTTGAATGTCAAAATGAGGCATTTACAGTCAGAACTGGATTTCGTGTACTCATAAAAAATGTTTATCAAGATATTTTGTATAACATATCCAAATTTCAGAATTTTTGAAGTTGATTTACTAATTATTTTAAAGAAAATTCGGTGATTGCGTTACTACCCAGAATTGCCCGGAATCACCCACTTTTGTGTCTACTCAGTTTTCTCATTTTCGGGCAATTATTAAAAGGCAGGGTTATCAATGAAAAGTGTGACATTTTATTGGCCAAGTAAGTACTCAGTTGGCATATGACTAATTCTCAAAGATAAAAATTGGCATTGAGTGGATAATGTGTGTGCATGATCATGTCACGTTCCGTCTAAGTGGGAGTTTTGAAGGATGCCCGGTGGGAGTTCGGATGCCGTTTGGTACCCTGGGTTGCCGGGAGGTGTTTGATCCCAGACGATGTCGATCGTAGTGGAGGCCGAATCGATGCTCCTAAGTGGAATGCCGTTGGGTACTCGACTTGCCGAGGGTGTTCGATCCCCAACATTGCTGTCTAGTACCCGGGATTGCTAGGGTGTGTTCGATCCCAGACAATGTCGATTGCAGTGAAGGGCGAATCGATGCTCCTAAGTGGAATGTTGTTGGATACCCGGCTTGCCAGGGGGTGTTCGATCCCTAACGTTGCCGTTGCCGTTGCCGATAAAGCGAGACAATGCCAGGTTACGCCAGAAGGCCGGTGGGAGTTCGGTGACCCGAGGGGTCGTTAATAGCCTGGATACATGTAAACGTATGCTATGCATTAGTGAATGCTCGAAATCTGGATTATTGGATATCTTTCTTATGATTGTGCCATTTATTTGAAGTGTGCTTGTTTGATGAGCAATTGGCCATATTATAGCGATATTCTAATGTGCAGGGCTTGCGTATGTACCGAGACGAGATAAGGGCGCCTGTGATTGTTATGACATGTTGGATATCGGTATTGCATGATTAGGATTGTTCGGAGGTACGCGTTAATCTAAGCGAGACTTAGATAATTACTTATTGAGATTTATCTCATCCCCTATTGTTAAATATTTTTAGGCTTAGAATGACTAGTAGTCATCACGTGCAGTTCGGAGTTCTGGGGTGATATTGGGCATTGAATGTATCATCCTTTTGGATGTCTTGTTGTATAGGAGTTTAAGTCAACCTTCCTTTTGTATCCGTGGCCTCGTTAAGAAGTGACTTCATGTGAGGCTTGTAATTGTGTAAACCTCCTTAAATATCTGTGTGAGCTTATAATGACTTGCTGGTTTTTATGGAAAATGTTTTCCTTACTACCCCATTTTATTTGAATGTTATATGGAGTGTTTGTATTCGCTTTTGCGTGCATTTAACCTCTAGTGTTTCAATTGGGTCGGCGGCAAATCCTAAGATGTTGCACATTGGACGACCAAGAAGGGATGTTGCGGGTTTGTTGGGGTTCGGGGTGTGACACTCAACAACAAAGCTCAATGTGCAAGACTGACAAGAATTGCTACCTTCGGACACTCTTATGATTGAATCCGCAATCCTCGACACCGAGTCAGCTTTAGCGAGCAAATCCAAAATGGGTTTCGCCAGCTGAAAATTGCTCAACCTGACCAGTACACGGATCATGTGGCAGCACAACTTGAGGTCTACTTCAAAAGCCAATCTGGTTTTGACCCAGTTGAAGAAATCGAGAAATGTGAGGTCATGAGTTCAAATCTTTCCAGACTCATTTATTTCCCTCCTCCAAATATATTTCCATACTTAATACTAGGCCAAAGTCCAGACTAAGTGTGAGGGCAAGTAGTACACTATTTAAATATTAAACTACGCTTTTTTATAATAGGTTAAGTTTTTAGAACAATTGACAGTGATCCAAAAATATCACACATGGTATCATAGCATAATCTCCAATAAATCAAATGAAACAAATCACGTCGCTAGATTTTGCCTTGGAGGGAAATACTTACGTAATGTGAGAACTGAATGTCAGATAATTAAAGAGAGCTAAGATACATGGGGCATGAAGAGGTGAAGGATAGTGTAAATGGCCAATGTTCTGGCCAAACTCATTATAATAATGGATACACTTGCATATTTGGATTTAATGCACATTTCCATAGTAGCAAATATCATAAATGGTAGGTTTTGTCAGAATTGTTCAATCCAAAAGAGGGGTTGCACTTTTATTCATTGATGAATACTTCAAATTTCAAGCAAAATTGACTACCAATCTTAAGATGTCAAGAAATCATAGTAGATGTGGCAATTCAACGATATTTGACATGGTTTATAAATGTCCCGATTCATGCTCAAAAGCGAATGCCTAACGTAAGGGGTGTTCCACGCAGGTAAAAGTCAAGAAGGGTTCATGTTTGTTAAACTTGCGGTTCTTTTCTAGTATATTCGTAAGTACCAACTTTTCTGAATTAGACATTGCAACGGCAATCCAACTCATCGATCTCACATCAATTTTATTGTTGGGTATGTTATTTCTCTGGAAAAAAAAAAAAACATAGTATGGACAAAGGATAAAAAAAATATAACACTTTGAAGCGTCTTATTGATGTATGTAGTCGAAGGCCCCTAAGAATTCTCAATAAATCAGTAGCTTATTTCCTTCAAGTTCAATCAAATATGGAAGTTCGGCTTTCCATGAAAGCATGTTACATCATCTCCTCTTTGTGCCGTGATCACATCTTTATTTTTTCATTTTTGGTCATAGCACCATTCTCGATCTCTTTTCCATTTGATTTACGTATGTAATAGGTGGTTTCTTATATTGTCAGAGCAACACAATTATTTGCGGATCTACGACAGATTATGTTGATTGTGATAGAAAAAATACGCCAAGCTTGCCGTTGCTTCGGGGACATGCTAATGTCTTGAGATTAACTTGACCATTGCTCGAGATTCATAATACATGTTTCATTAGCGACAAAAAAAAAAAAATAGAACCAATTGTATCAGAGATATGCACATATATAATACGAGAAAATATATGAATGTGTCGTGTAACAAAAATTTATTTCTCTCGGCGGTGGAAAAAAATTAAGGGAAGCTCACTCCCTACAACGAGCTCTTATACATGTGAAATGGAGCTATTTACCCTAAAGCAGGCCCTAAGATATCTTTCCTTTATCTGGCCAATAAAGATGGAGTTTGCTTTGCAAATCGGAGTTCCACGAGACAACATGGAACCTGTGCAAAAGTTACTCCTTCCTCAGAAGATAGCACTGAAGGAAAATCGGCCATAGGCTTGGTACGTAAGGAGTTCAGGCGGAGGATCGCCAACCACGTTGCACCGGATTAGACTTCAAAATGTCTCTTCTCTTCGAGGGAGTTTCTAGCAAGCTTTTAATGCTATCCGCCGAGAGAGCCACAAAAAGCTATCACAAAGAGCGATGGAAAGTTAGATCAATTCCAAATCATACGTGGGAACAATATTTAGTTGTATTAAGACAAAAATTAGCCAAGCTAACAAGATGTTGCTTTTGGAATACCTCTGAAGAGACGAAGTTGTGCAAGTGGCTTATTTTGGTAGATCGCTGATCCGACTCTTCGGAGATAGAGCGCATGATGATGTATCTCCTTCTGAAATTTAGAGTATTTGTCGCATCGTTGATGAAACATATGGATAACGATTTGGATTCCACTTGTTGATAGAGATGGTCATGTATGAGGAGGGTGGCAAGATTGTGGCTTGAGAGGAATAAGGTAATGAAGCTTGGAGCATCAAAAGATGGGAGTTGTATAAATAGGCAAAAAGTTGGCCATTCTCATTATTGGTGGATACATCTGCAGATTTCGCATTCATAACATTCCCATACCAAGAAATAGGATAAATGGTAGGTTAGGTAGGAATTTTATGCCCCGCTAATGCGACAATGCACATCCTTTGGTTAGTACTTGACTTCTAAGGAAAACCATTGTATTGAACGTCAAAGATTGATGATTTTACTTAATCGAAATTGCAGACGTGGCGATTCAACGATCAACATTCAATGCCATTATTGAACTCGCTGATAAAATGCTCAAAGGCATGTATTTAATCTCGTGGTTACTTTCTGCAGCTAAAAGCCGTAAATCGTTAATTTATTTCCTCCCATATAAGTACCATCTTAATTATTCAATTAGAACTTTAGAGATCGAGCAAACTCATTTTTCTCGCGTATATTGTTTGATATGATTGCCAAATAGAATTAACTCCGTAAGAACAAAGGATGGATAGAAATACTCTCTAGAAGCATTTAGCTGACATATTTAGGCGATAGTTAGCATGTAGTGCTAATACTGCCAATTATTGTCAAAAGAAAACTATACATCTTTTTTAGCTGATGAAAGGTAAATATATATTTCTAATCTTATTGCGGAAAGAAATACAGCTATCACTACTTAGGATTTAATAGTTTCTTTGTCCATAATATCTTCTAAAAGATGTAAAAGGTGTTTGATTCTTTGTGTTTACAGATTGATTGAATTGAGGAGAGAAGGGGAGATCAAGCTTCTGGAATGAAAGAGCACAACAAAAGTTTTGTGTATTCCACTTATGTTATGATCAATATTTCATTTTTAGTTAGGTTACAGTATGATGTGAATGAGTGTATAATTTGATATTATTTGTGGTTTAATTTGTGAAGAATCTGAGTCGTTATAAATACTAGTACTTTGAGAACTGTTTGATCATTGAAACCGATAATTTGTTGATATCTTCTAGAGCACCAAAGCTTTCATTCATCATATAGAAACAATCACAAAGCAGTTGAGAATGGAGGGCTAGACATTAACCATTACATGTTTATTTTTTGGGCCAGACAATAAATGTATGCACGAGTCATATGTCAAGGCATCGATATTCAAGCTTGGACTGCTGTAATTTTGAAAGGAAGATGCCAGCATAATGCTAATTCAGCTAATTTAAGCAAAAAATACAGCTCACGCTACAATCAACCATTATTGACGGATTAGGATGTCGACAAAGAAATTTTCCCTAAATAAAATCATCCCAATTTAAGCCAAATGATATCTGCGCGAGTTGAATTTTATGGGAATGTCATTCATTGTTTTATTGCAATGCTTGTGACAGGATGGAGCCAATTGTGGACCATATTATATAAATTTATGTAGCTCATAAAATCATAAACACAACAAATACTCACAAATTAACCATAATTAGCTCGCCAACTAAGAAACTTGCTGAAAATAGAGTCACTAAATAATAAACACGGTGTTGTCCTAGGCTTGCTGTACTCACGATTGAATGAATATTTCTTCTCAATTTAAGTATTTTATTAACATGCGAAGTTACTTTTAATCATCATATATTTTAAATTTTAGTCGTTAGAATTTTTTGACTGTTGAGAATGACATAAAGGAAGTATATGTGAGTCAACTACTCGGGATGATAGAGTTTGATTCCGATTGTGCCTACAAGTTTAGACAGATGATCCTAAAGATCGGTATATATTAGTGTATTGAATACTTTTTAATAATCTTGATGTGTAGTTAGCTTTTATCCGATTCTCGGCAACAAAAAAACATATGCGTATGTCAATGAAAAGGCGATAAACCACTAGAGTCTTTGCTACTACGATAAGATTGTGGGACGGAAGTTAGATTGGTGGTATAACTAGAGGATAAGGAATGCAATCAAAAGTTATCTTAAACAAAACATGATTTAGCTGCTGTTGGTGATTTTGGTGGATACTCATTATTATTGTGGATACACTTGCATATTTTGCATTTAATACGCATTTCCGTAGTAGCAACAATCATATATGGTAGGTCCGGTCAGAATTGTCAATACAAAAAGGGGTTGTGCATTGATTCATTGATGAATAATTCAAATTTTGAAGGAAAATTGACGACCAACCTTAAAATTTCTAGAAAGCATTGTAGACTTGGGAATATGAAGATATACGACATGGTCTATTAGATGCACCGATTTATACTTAAAAGCGCATGCTTAACCTAAGGCGTTTTTTGGACATAGCACCATTCTCGATCTCGTTTCCATTTGATATATATGTGTAATAGGTGGTTTCTTATATTGTCAAAGCAACACAATTATTTGAGGATCTACGACGGATTTTGTTGATTAGAGAAACATGTGACAGAAAATATACGCGAAGCTTGCCGTTGCTTCGGGGTCATGCTAGTGTCTTAAGATTAACTCGATGATTGCTCGAGATTCATCACCCATGTTTCATTCGCGACAATAAAAAAAATTAGAACCAATTGTATCAGAGATATGCACATAATACGAGAAAATATATGAATGTTTCGTGTAACAAAAATTTATTTCTCTCTGCGGTGGAAAAAAATTAAGGGAAGCTCACTCCCTACAACGAGCTCTTATACAAGTAAAATGGAGCTATTTACCCTAAAGCAGGCCCAAAGATCTCTTTCCTTTATCTAGCCAATGAAGATTGAGTTTGATTTGCAAATCGGAGTTCCATGGGACAACATGGAACCTGTGCAAAAGTCACTCCTTCCTCAAAAGATAGCACTGAAGGAGAATCGGCCGGAGGCTTGGTAGGGAGCACAGGCGGAAGATCGCCAACCACATCGCACTGGATTAGACTTTGAAACGTCTCCTCTCTTCGAGGGAGTTTCTAGCAAGCTTTTAATGCTGTCCCCTGAGAGAGCCACCAAAAGCTACCACAAAGAGCGATGGAAAGTTAGATCATTTCCAAATTGCACGTGGGAACAATATTTAGTTGTATTAAGACAAAAATTAGCTAAGCTAACAAGATGTTGATTTTGGAATACCTCTAAAGAGACGAAGTCGTGCAAGTGGCTTATTTTGGTAGATCGCTGATCCAACTTTTTGGAGACAGAGCACATGAGCATGCATCTCATTCCGAAATTCAGAGTATTTGTCCTATGTGGGCCATAATCTTTGATGAAACATATGGATAACGATTTGGATGCCATTTGTTGATAGAGATGGTCATATATGAGGAGGGTGGCAAGAATGTGGCTCGAGAGGAATAAGATAATGAAGCTTGGAGTATCAAAAGATAGGAGCTGTATAAATAGGCAAAAAGTTGGCCATTCTCATTATTGGTGGATACACCTGCAGATCTCGCATTCATAACATTCCCATACCAAGAAATAGGATAAATGGTAGGTTAGGTAGGAATTTTATATCCCACTAATGTGACAATGCACATCCTTTGGTCAGTACTTGACTTTTAAGGAAAACCATTGTATTGAACCTCAAAAATTGATAATTTTACTTGATTGAAATTGCAGACGCGGCAATTCGACGAACAACATTCAATGATGTTGTTAAACTCGCTGATAAAATCCTCAAAGGCACGTACTTAATCTCATGGTTACTTTATGCCGCTAAAATCCGTAAATCGTTAATTTATTTCCTACCATATAAGTACCATCTTACTTAGTCAATTAGAACTTTCGACATCGAGCAAACTCGTTTGTCTCACATATAATGTTTGATATGGTTCGCAAATAGAATAAACTCAGCAAGAACAAAGGATGGATATAAATACTCTCTAGAAGCATTTAGCTGACATATTAAGGCGACAGATAGCATGTAGTGTTAATACTACTAATTATTGTCAAAAGAAAACTATACATCTTTTTGAGCAAACGAAAGGTAAATATATATTTCTAATCTTATTTGGGAAGAAATACGGTTATCACTACTTAGGATTTAACAATTTCTTTGTCCATCGTATCTTCTAAAAGATGTAAAAGGTGTTTGATTCTTTGTGTTTGCACATAGATTGAATTTAGGAGACTAGGGGAGATCAAGCTTCTCGAATCAATGTGCACAATGAAAGTTTTGTGTATTCCACTTATGTTATGATTAATATTTGATTCTTAGTTAGGTTACTATATGAGGTGAATGAGCGTATAATTTGATATTATTTGAGGTTTAATTTGTGAAGAATCTTGGTTGTTATAAATACTAATACTTTAAGAACCATGCTATCAATGAAAACGATAGGTTTGTAGACATCTTCTAGAGCACCAAAGCTTTCATTCATCATATAGAAACAATCACACAGCAGTAGAGAATTGAGGGCTAGGAATTAAACATTATGTGTGTATTTTTTTGGGCAGACAATAAATGTATGCACGAGTCATATGGGAAGGCATCGATATTTATGCTTGGATTGCTGTAATTTTGAAAGGAAGATGCCAGCATAATGCTAATTCAGCTAATTTAAGCAAAAAATACAGCTCACGCTACAATCAACCATCATTGACAGATTAGGATGCCGACCAAGAAATTTTCCCCAAATAAAATCATCCCAATTTAAGCCAAATGATATCTACGGGAGTTGAATTTTATGGGAATCTCATTCATTGTTTTATTGCAATGCTTATGACTGGATGGAGCCAATTGTGGACCATATTATATCAATTTATTTAGCTCATAAAATCATAAGCACAACAAATACTCACAAATTAACCATAATTAGCCTGCCAATGAAGAAACTCGCCCAAAATGGAGTTGCTAAAATAGACACAGTGGTCCGACCAAAAAACAAATTATGGTGTCCCACGCATCCTGTACTCACGATTGCATGAATGCTTCGTCTTGTTAATCGCTTCTTAGTTTAAGTACATTATTAACACGAGAAGATTATTAAAAAAATATTGTTTTATTTTAAATTTTAGTCGTTAAGAATTTTTTGATTGTTGAGAGTGACATAAAAGAAGTATATACGAGACAATGACCGGAGATGATAGAGTTGGATTTAGATTGTAATTACAAATTTTAACAGATGATCCTAAAGATCGGTATGTATCAATGTGCCGCATGATATTTAGTATACTGGATTATAGTTAGCTTTTGTCTGATTCTTGGCAACAAAAGAACATATGGGTATGTCAATGAAAAAGCGATAAGCCACTAGAGTCTTTGCTGCTACGACAACAGTGTGTGACGAATGTTAAATTGGTAGTCTAAATAGAGTCTAAGGAATGATATCAAGAACTATCTTAAACAAAACATGATTTAGTTGCTATTGGTAGTTTTGGTGGATACTCATTATTATTGTGGATACACTTACATATTTGCATTTAATTCTCATTCCCGTAATAGCAACTATCATAAATGGTAGGTCCAATCAGAATTGTCAATACAAAATGGGGTTCTGCATTCATTCATTGATGAATAATTCATATTTTGAAGGAAAATTGACTACCAACATTAAGATTTCTAGAAAGCATTGTAGATGTGGCAATTTGTAGATATTCGACATGATCTATTAGATGTACCGATTTATGCTTAAAAACTCATGCTTAATTTAAGGAGTTCTAAAAGTCATAGAGGGTTAATCTTTGCTAAACTCGCCCTTCTTTTCTACTATATCCATAAGTATCAATTTGTTGAATTAGGCACATTTGCAAGCCGATCAATTTTGAAAGAGCTAAATACCATGATAGCACACAGTTCATAGGTAAAACAAATGAAAAATTACCGAATATCACAAAAATAGTTTATAAAGAAGAGATTTTTTTTTGTCAAGGCATCATTTATTTGAAATATGGAAATTTTGTTAGCAAACCAATCATCTATTTAATCATTAGAAACAACATATTACTATGTAGAAGAGAAAATAATAAGCTTATATCATTCTCTCTCTCTCTCTCTCTCTCTCTCTCTCTCTCTCTCTCTCTCTCTCAATTTATACATAGGTCAATCTTATCTTTCACTCTTTTTGCCAAATGAGAAGGTATCGTTAACCACTAGAGACCCTAGTAGCCATCCTTCCTACTTGATAAGGGGAAAGTGAGGAGCTCGATTATTCACCTTTTCAGGGGGTTTGGGATAGGGATGTTTAGTTTCAGATGTAATTTTCAAATCCCAAGCTCTACAAAGAGGTAGGACAAAAGTTTGATAATGAGTTGAAAATTAGAGTAGAACAGACAAAAAAAAATCATTGAAATGATGATTTTCTTTCAGTTATCATTTTCCTATATAAGACAAATTGAAGTTTTATTTTAAAGTGATATAATTTGCAAAGATATGATTTATAACAATTATGAATTACACTTGTGCACAAATTTTCAAGTTCTTTGATAGTACAATAATTTGAGATTTTCTTATTTTCGGAAAAGAATATGAAATTTATGCTCCGTTTATTTCGTGGAAAATAGATGATTTGGAAAACCTTTTTCATAAAAATAATACCTTACGTTGCTTGAAATAATTAGTCGATGTAAAACATTTCACTATAGACTATAATTTACGTCTAAACATTTTCGTGAACAAAATATTTTTTCTGTTTGTTCATTTTTATAAGTGATTATTTATATGAAAATGTTTTTGAAATTATTCATTTTCCACGAAACAAACACACCCAATGAGTATTCAGTACATTGACACGAAAACATATTGACTATTCCTTTCTTCAAAAATAATAAAAGTCACGCTTAAGAAATTAAAGAATAATTGCACGTTGCTATTCATATAATCTGAAACACCACCCCTCTCTTTTTAATATTTGTGTATGTATTTAACCACTATTAAATTTGGAAGTTCTCAAGCTTGTGCAACTTGGAATTGCCACTAATTTCAATTTCCATTTCTATTTCATATCATTAAATCGAAACTTCGTCCATCATATCCAAAATCCATATAAACAGCCTCCAACTCTAGTCCACATCTCCTTCCCCATACTCCAATCTGAACCAGAAAAACAGTGTTTCCACTAATTTTTCACGCGTCGACTATCTCTCCGCTCTCAGCCGAATCAAGAACAAGCTCCGGCTGCGCGCCCATGGTCTCAGCTAAGGTCCCGTCGATGGTGTTCGGCTGGCCCAAGGCCTTCAATGCCAAGTGAGCCGCGCGCCTTCTGCCCCGATATCATCACAGCCCCAAATGTTGGACCCTGCAAATATCATCAAAATGTTTGATCACCAAAGCTAGCTAAAAGAGAAGTGATAGTATTCCTAATGCTTTCTCCAATACACACACACACACATTGACTTTAGTACCTTTCTTTTTATTGTGTTTTTGTTCACATGTTCTAATTTTCTGCAAAAAGGTAAGGTTCACCCTCTCTGATTTTGTAACGTGCACTAGTGTCTCTTGATTCACCCTCTCTAATTGCGAAAGGGTCTAATTAGATTCTATTTTTCATTCCAAAGCTAGTTCCAAATAAATTAAGAGTATAACGGTCTAAAGGGTGTCGCTAGCACTGATCGCCACTCTCCTTCCTTTTACTAGACAATGTCATAAAAAGTGAAAACAACATCAATTGATCAGGCTAATTCTTAAATATCGTTTTCCGAATGATAGATAAATTGCTTACCATTCTTGGGGTTCCATCAGTCTCAGCAACCTCCATGCCGGTGACAATCATCCCTGGAACAACCTCCCTGGTGAGCCTGACAATGGCATCCTCTGCCGTGCTCATGTCCAGGGCCTTCATGCCAGGGACCTCCTCGATCATCCCAATGCTCTTGAGCCTCTTGACCCCGGTGGCCCCGAACGGCCCGTCGTGGCTGCACGAGCTCACCACCACCTTGGCCTCCATCACGTTCGGGTCCATGCAAGACTACGTGTCGTGGTTCATGGACACCAGGGCCCAATTGGTCACAACCCCCCACCACTCGCCTTCCCTTCACAATCAGGTCCTTGGCCGCGACCGCATTGAAGAGCTTCACGTTTGGTCACGCCAGGAGCTTGCCCATGATCGTAAAGGTGAACAGGGCCGCGTCCTTGATGACCACATATATAGTTGTCTTGCTCGTCGTACTGGATCCCAAGCTCATCGAGGAACCTGCTGGTGAGAGGGTAATTTCGAATTCGTTGGATAGAGAAAGAAAACGAGACATTTAAACCATAGTTGAGCAGAACTTTGAAAATCTATGTACCTCAAACCCGCGAGTTAGTCTCAATGATTTCTAGAATTTGTTACTAGTTAATCACTTACAAAAAAAAAAAAAAAACTAAATTACTGGGTGAAATAATGAGAGTTTCCTAGCAAGACCGTTTTGATTCGATAGATATATGGAATTTGGGATACTTAATGCCCCTACCAGAATATGAATGATGAATATAAATTACCTACCATCAATATGAATGATGAATATAAATTACCTACCATCATTATGCCATACCGTTGTGGCCTGTTATGACATTATATGAACCTACATGTGAACCGGTTTTCGCACGACCATTGTGACATACTGAAATTTGCCCATTTGAGATTTATGAAATGAATTGTTTTGTGAATGCACTTGTAGTTGGATCTCGTCCAAAAATAATCATTCTTGAGATACTAACCGTTAGGGAAATGCTAATTAGGGATTTAAATTCGTGCGACTAAAGAAATTCGATCGTGAACCGAATTTCGACCATAGAAATTGTCGATGTGACATTCTGAGCAAATATAGGCCGATCTAAGGATGGTTATGGGCTAATTCGTCACTGTCATACGAGTGGATCACGGGTGATTCCATTTGACCACGAGGTGAGATGGCGAACAATCTAGAACCTATATCGAATGATTGTACCCGTCGAAACTAACGATCGATCCTCGCGATTACATGACAACCGAAATCGTCATGATCCGAATGAACTTGCACATGACTTAATTTAGTATCGGTCACAGGTCGAATATGCGAATTTCCCCAAAAGCCGCTCATTAGTCTGAGACACGCTCAAATTACGTTATATAAAATTCAGTTATTAATTAGAGACCAATTTGGGCATTGGAAATTAGGAAGTCACGACAGGACATTTGGACGATCTTGTTATTGGAATGTTTAGCCTTGGAATTACCCGAATCCTTCTAAAAAAACTGAATTTCGGCGAAGGATGGAAAATGACCGTTTTACCCTTAGTAGTTTGTTAAGGCCAAGTGTTATTGGGAAAAAGCATTTTAGTCATTTCGCCCTAAGTTTAGAGATAACAATTTTTGGACAATTTTGCCCTTAGATTTTTATGAAATTTCCAAATTGCCCTTGGATATTTTTGGAAAAAATTATATCGTGGCCGTCGATCTCAAGATAAGAACGAATCTCAGCCATTGATTGAAATGTAGAGAAAAGGGCAAGATGGTCTTTTCACTTATTAGGGGCTCAATTATTGGTTTTTATATGTCAATCCTCTCTCTCTCCTCATTCTCTCCCTCTCATCTCTTGGCCATTCCCCCTCCCCCTCCACCGATCGCCCTCTCTTCCCCTTGGCCGCATTGCAGCCGTCCGGCTGCCCGTCCGCCATGCCACCGCCATCCCGCCACCGAGCCACACCATCACCCTCACGCTGCCATCGCCGTCCCCCTCCCTCTCGGCTCACTCTCTCTCTCTTCCGTGGTCGAGAGTGACCGGCCAAAGCCGCCGCAGCCATATCCGTCGTCGCTGTCTCGCCAATTGCCACCGTAGCCACCGCGCCCGCCGCCTAATCAACCTTGGATAGGTTGATCTTACTTGGAAATTTCAAGTCGCAATCTAACCCTCGTCTAGTATATCGGGTATTATTGGACCCGTTTAGACACGGAATAGTACGATTTTAGGGGCTGATCTGATTGGCGGGCCTTATGGATGAAATTGGGAGGTTTTGGTGGAAATTTAGAGGCCAAAAATGGACTGTGATTGGCTAGTTTGTGTGCTGTGATTTTATGTTCGGCGCATAAATTAAGTGTTTTGATTCGACGATTAATTGCATGGAATTGTCGTGTAGTACCGGGATTGTTGTGATGTAGTTTTATGGTGAAAAGTGGCTTGTTGTGTGATGGTTATGTGTATGATATGTGGCTGAATTGAAATAGTTGATTTAGGCGCATTTGAATGCACATATTTAATGCCCGAATGTGTGCACGTATGAGAATTGAGGCGTGTAATGTGCGTGTGATCACTAAAAGGCTCTGAGGTGTGTTTACGCGGGATACAAATAAAATACGGTGTGTTGGTATGTTCATGTGATCACTAAATCCCCGATGCGTGTTTACGCGGGGAATTGAACCAGCCCGAGGCATGTTTACGCAGGTCGTGATACGATTGTGGGATCAGGCCGAGGTGTTTTAAGCTCGGGTCGCGATCATGTAGGCCTATCACATTTGGCACTGGATGAGGAAAAAAAGTGAGAATGGGATCAAGCCGAAGCGTTTTAAGCTCGAGTTGCAAACATGTAGGACTATTGCATTTGGCGCTAGCTGAGAAAAGAAAGTGAGAATGGGATCGGACCTGAGACATGTTTACGCGGGTTGCGATCATATAGGCTTGATGCGTGTTTACGCAGGCTGAGGAAAGTGATTGAGTATAAGATGGTATGACGTGGCAAATGAAAATGAGATCGGACTTGAGGCGTGTTTACGCGGATTGCGATGGCAAGTTTAATGAAAATGATATGACGGTGCGCGAATGAGTGTGAATTGTGGAGTTCGGAAATGTTGTGTGATGGATATATGTTTTTTTAGTATGAGAATGGATTGGAATGTGTGTGAGGTTTGAATGTCGTGATTGTGAATTAATGTACAAGCTGGGTATGCCAAGAGTCCAGATAAGTGTGATTGTATGGATGAGGATCCAGATATTGCTCGTTGGCGTGTCTGAATTTGTCTGGAATACGTGATAGCTTAGGTAGGGCTTATGTTGTGAACTTATTGAGAAGCGTCTCATGGTTGTTTCAACCAACAATTTCAGAGTACCCGCCTGAGCCATGAGCCTTCCGCCGCTACCGTCGCAACGTTTTGGGATTCCTATGCACACCAACCATAATGTTGTAGAGTACCCTATAAATGATAATCACACCTAGGTTAAGCACGCTTCAGTAGTATGGGTAGATATAAGGCTACCCCTCTAGCAGGCTCATACGTACATCGCTTGGATGTTTAAAGACGGGATGGATGAATTTGGTCTAGTCCGCGGTTTTGATGTCCCGTTTGATGGAGTAGGTGATTGGGATCCGTCGGCTATATCCCCTCCCGACGGTGAGATGACTAGTTTGGAGACTAGTCTAACTCAGTCAAGACACCAGCACGTCCCTACAGGGCCTGAGATGACAGTAGCAGTGCCAGATCTAGAGCCGGAGGAGTCGTAGGCATGGTATGATCCTATGGATATAGATCTATGAGTTATATCAGAGGAAGAGCTCGGAGAGAATGAGCCAGTGGATGAGCCCAAGGATGAGCCAGTAGAGAAGCCAGAGGAGGAGCCAGAAGAGGAGGCTAATGATGAGGAGGGGATTGAGGTTCAGATAGAGTTGGGAGATGAGGATAACCTGATCGAGAATGAGGCCGATTCAAAGTCTTCGGATGAGCACGTGCCTGATGAGATTTCAGACGAGGATGAGAAGGAGAGCAAGTCAAAGTGGATGCCATCCAGAGAGCGTAGGGGCTAGATTAGGTGTTAAGTAAACCTTTTGACGTGTACCATTTTGGGGAGATAGGGTTTACCCAGGCTACTGATCTTTTTGGTATTGTCGATGGTTTGCAGTTTTATAGTTCAGTGTACGTGTAAATTATATGTTGTGATTTTAATGGCGAATATTGTGAATATTTTGGAAGTGTAATATTATGTTTGGTGGTGTGGAAATTTACTTCTCCCGGGTTCTCCAAAATTTTATTTTCCGAGATTATATGATTGTTTCCGCCGCGATTAAACTGTGATGGGTTTGTTTGGGTCGGCAACGTTTCTTGGGACGTCGCACTGGTTCGACCGTAGAGAGAGGGATGTCGCGAGTTCGATGAGGTTCGGAGCGTGACAACCATGGTTGAGAACAATTGACCATCAAGCCACGCGCCGCCCCCCGGACTTACCGATTGCTCGATGATTGCAACTTGGATCAATGGGTTCTTGCTGAGCTCGTAGGCACAAGAGAGATCAGTCGAGCCGACGCCCACCACGACCACGTCAGTGTTGGCGTAAGTCCATTATGTAGCGACGGTTCATCTCGCGAAACACGTCAGACTCCTTAATGGGCTAGAACTCGAACGACCCGAGGTTGTACGGTACAAATCCCAAGGACATCAAGGCAAAGGTGGCAGCGACGCTTCTCGGGGAGGATCTGGGCGATGTGACGGAGGAGGGCACAGGCATGCCAGGGAAGGCAGACCATTGGTCTAGGAAGGAGGAAGAGAGGGGAGTGAGACTGGTGGCCATGGTTGCCATGCTTGGATGGGGTTGAGTTCTTGTGGGCTTGAAGGGTTTTGTTGAAGGGAACTTCAAAGAGAGTGAAGATTTTTAGGGGTATGAGTGAGTGTGAGGTGAAGGATGTCCATTCAAGTCCTTGTGTTCATGGTTTGGAATGTGGATTTCATTGGGAGAGTGAGAAATATCTGACCATAAAGATCTAAAAAGACAAAGTGAAGCAAATATACAAATGAAAGGAAGGAAGATAGATTTTTTTTTTTTGTTAGTTTGCTCAAAAGGAAGATAGAATTCCAATGGTCCAAATTGCTTGCCTTGTACATTTTAAATGACGTGATTTTGATCTTTCAAAGTCCTCAATTGATCTCTGGCCACCCAATCTCATAACACTAGAATCTAATATTGATTTTCTAGTCGAATAAAAAGTTACTATGAAAAAAGACACTTTGAGCATTTTAAACCTTTTTCTTTTTTTCTTTTTCGGGTCAAGAGGCCTTGAACAACTTTGAAACAAGACCAAAAGACATCTCAAAATTGCATTCTAGAAAAATTTTTCTGAATTCTTTTAGCATAATTTTCCATTAAAGAATGGAAAAAAAATTATAAAACGTTGAAGAAACCAAATTGACAGCTGTGGGATTTGAACCCACGCCCTTTCGGACCAGAGCCTAAATCTGGCGCCTTAGACCACTCGGCCAAACTGTCATTTTAATTACTCCCAGGCCATCATTTTTATTTTATTAATATTTTTCAATGAAAGATATTTCTATTTATTTTCGACCAAACTAAAAGATAGTTTCTATTTATATTAATATAAATAAATAAATAATATTTAATTCGAAGATAATACTCAACCACTATCTTTCTGCATCTTTCCAGAGGTGTCTAGACCAAGTTGATTAAAATTAATTAATTAATTAATTAATTAAAAGTACTGAGATCTATAAATAATTGACTTAATCAAAATTAAAGTATTGAAAAGTTTCCATCGCGTGCGATTTTTCTAGATGTGATAATCAATGTGTCTTGAGAAAGGGAGGTCCCGGTAGTTGGTTGAACTAACTTTTGAGTCAAAACTTGTCTTATTATATAGTCTCCATAATACATGCATAATGCACTAAATTTAATAAGAAAAATTCCCCTTTGTTTTTCTTTTCCTTTTCCTTTTTGGCTTGGTTGGTACCTTCATCGTATTTTCTAGAGTTAATACTACGAAAACCCTAAACCGGTACACTTATGACAAATTTGGCCCAAACTATTTTTTTTATCATCAAAAATCTCAAACTGATATATTTATGACAAATTTTCCCTCCGTTAGTCTCGATTAAATTGGATTAATACCACGAAAAATCACAAACTGGTAATCTTTGACAAACGGAAGGTAAAACCCTAAATAAGTATACCCGACAATTGACACATGTCATCCAATTCAGTAATTTGACGGTAAAATTTTAAAAAAACTAACATATGATAAATTTATCATAAATGTACTAATTTAGAGTTTTCCGTAATCTATTGTCTGTGATTTTTTTTATACTCAAATCCTAAACCCACAATTTTTGTTCGCAGTTCTAGCGATCGGGCTTTTCCTCTCGATTTTTGCATCTGTCGCTACGTGGATTGATCAATCTATCGCGAAATCGGATTCTCTCATGTTAAGACGTTCACATTTCTTCCCATATAGCCGAAGGAATCCGAATCCTTTGTGCTTACCTTTTATCCTTTCCGCACTGCTTTTCAAGGAATATATTTGAAATTTTATCACGATGTCTCTTATATTCCAAACTTGTTCGCCGATTACAGTCGAGCATAATAGCTAAAATACGGATTCCATTCCATACTTCATTTCGTTCCATCGGTATTGTCGAATTTCGGCTTCCTTAGATCCTCAATTACGTAGGAGTCAAATCATCACATCATATCGTATACAAAGTTCCTTTAACTTTCATCCTTTTGGCTTTTTATCCTCCACAATGGATCGCACAAAATTCGACCCTCTCTCTTTCTTTCTCTGCTTTTCTTTTGGCGTGCTCTCTTACTTTTCATTCTGCTTCTCGCTCAAGCAACGTAATAAGAAGTACCTTATGCAATCCGTGATATCACGTTGCCACGAAGACGACCGATTGGATAACAATCAAAATACAAACAAATTGCGAGGGAAAAAAAACACGAAAGCACTAGAGAGCAGATAAAATTAGGGGGATGATCGATTCTCGATCCAATCCAGTTCCAAGATGGAACCTAGAACCGGACTGAGAAAGCCGGTTCTCAATTTTGGGAACAGCAGACCAGATTGGTTGGTTTTAGGATCGGAAACCAGATTGGACCACTAATGGAACCGGTCACTTATAGTTTAGTTTTTTTTTTTTTTTGATTAAAAACTTAAGGTTTGGTTCACATTTTATTTATTTGTATCAATGAATTTATGTCAATGAAGTTTACTTAGGGTTTAATTCACATTTTACTAATTTTTGTCAATGAATTTATGATAATAAAGTTCACTTAGAGTTTAGTTCACATTTTATTAATTTTTTTATAGAAAAAATAAAAAATATATATATTAAATAGTCAGTCCAATCCGGTTCGGTTTTCCCTTGTAACCGGGAACCGAACCGCCCGGAAACCGGTTCCGCTTTTAGGAACCGGGAACCAAACTGATAGTCCCGAGAATCGAACCAAATCCGTCGGTCCGGTCCGATCCTAGTTTGGGCGGTCCAAGTTGCTCAACCCTAGATAAAATCATGAAGAATCATAAAAAATCACCAATTCTGGCAATAAATAAATAAACTAATTAAAATAAAATAAAAAAGAGAAGAAGAAAATGGCGGAATAATCAAAAGCCGACTTGCTCAAAGGGTTAAGGAACTATTCTCGGCATGGCGGGTCTACCAATACTGACCAGCTCTCTTGAATTAAAAAGGGAAATAAATGAAGAAATGAATGAATAAATTAATAAATGAATCGTAAATAAGTAAATAAACAAATGACTCCTCGAGGTCGTCGCCCAAGGCCATAGATATAGACAAAACTATGACTTAAAAACATTGTTATCCTCCTAACCATCCAAATTATTATACTGATTTCGAGATATAAATACTACTATTAAATGAGTTTATAGGGTTTGCAAGAAACTCGACTTGAAAAACGCAATAAACTCCAATGGCAATCTTAATTAAGTTTCAAAATAATATCCTATATGCTCTCACTAATTAACGTGATTGCGTAATCCTTACATTAATTCAAGCGTCCTTATCACGCCAAACGGCCTCTACCGGCTATCTAATTTAGATGATTAAGAAGATAACAATGGTTTAAGTCATGATTTTGTCGAGAATCGAAGAGTGATTTGTTTTATTTATATTTATTTATTTATTTAGTTTCCTTGTAATTTAAGAGAACCGGTCAGTATTGGTGGACCCGCCGTGCAGTGAATGGTTTATTGGCGCTTTGTGCAAGTGGGCTTCAGATTATTCCGCCATTTTTCTTTTTTATTTTTTCACTTTCTGTTTATTTGTTTATTTATTTGTTTATTCCAGGATTGGTGATTTTGATGATTCTGCCTGGCTTGGATTTATCTGCTCCACTCATAATATTATATAAGTGCTTTCTTTATATTTTTCCCCGCAATTATTCCTATTTTAATTTTCAGTCAATCCCTCGTTTTCACCGTAACGTGACATCACGATTGCACAAAATACTTCTTATCATGAGGCATGAGAGAAATAAAACAGAAAGAGATTACGAGATACGATGCAATGACTTGACTCTTACATAATTGGATATTTAATGCAATTTAAGTAAATCAAAATTCAATAACTCAATCGGAACGAAATGAAAAAATGGAATGGAATTTATATTTCGATTAATATATTTGATTGTAATCGCCGGATCAAGTTTGGTATCAAAGTAACGTCGCGATAAAATCTTAAATATGTTACTTTAATTAGCAATGCAAAAGAGAAAAAAAGAAAAAGAATGCACTTTGGATTGATCATTCAAACCAGACCTCGGGAAGGTATGCTTCCACCGGCTTCCAGATTTTTTGATCGGCAAATTTCTCTTGGCCAGGAAATTTTAATCGGTAAATAAGAAAAAAGAAACCCAGAACAAAAGAATAAAAAATTCAAATAATAAATCACCTCAAATTATATCTTTATCATGAATTTTAGCGAAAGAAATTTTATGGTCCATGGAATTTGGCTCGTTTTTAGGTAGAGTGATTAAGATGTATTTATACCATTTGAAAAACTTATAATAGGTTATTACAACATATAAATATCGGAAAAATTAGAAAGTTTACGAAAAATCTATATAGGAAGGATGAATTTTAGGGTTTTCTTTGTGGCAGTGGATGTATTTTAGGTTGGCTCATTAGATCATAACTTTCATTAATTGGGTTGGTAATGATTTATTATTAATCGTCTCGAGCATTTTAATATTTTACGTGAAAATTTGAATTTGGAAGTTGCTTAGAGTTTGGTTTGATTATATAGTGAGATTAGGATAGATACGCCTACAATCATATTTTTCAAAGGAGGAGATTCTCGAAGATTCGACTGATTGATTTTTTAACGATTTTGTGATGTAAAATGTACAAATTAACAATTTGTCTGACCAAATAAAAAAAAACAATGTGCACCAACCTATAAAATAACTTCCTACTTTAATACGAAAACTTCATCAGAAATTCACACTACCAATAAAATAATCTAGCAGCCGCATATTACTAAATAATGAGAGTGACTATTAATTAAAATTTATCAAGATAACAACTTTATCCCAAAAATCTAGAATGGAACTAAATTAAAATTAAGTTAAAATTCGAATTCCATGCTAGGTTTTTGGGATAACACCGTTATCTCGATCAATTTAATTATAATTGTGCTCATTACTAATTTATATGCGGCGATTAATTTATTTTATTCGTAGCATGATTTTTTCATGAAGTTTCCGCACAAAAGTAGGATGCTGTTAATTTGAACGGTTTATGTCACGAAATCATTCAAAAAATCAATTGGTCTAACCTTTGAGAATCTTTTCCTTTAAATAATTTAATTATATATATCTTGATCACGCTATATAATAAAATCAAACTTTAAATGACTTGCGATTTCAAATTTTCGCACGAAGTATTAAGATGCTCGAGACGAATAACAATAAATCATAACTAACCAAATTAACACGAGTTATAATCTAATGAACCAAATTAAAATACTTCCACGGCCAAAAAAAATACCTAAGATTCATCCATTTTTTAGATAAGATATTTATACATCGTAATAGTCTATTATAAATTTCAAATAGCATTAATACATCTTAATCGCTCTATCAAAAAGCGAGCCAGATTCGATGGACCATGAGATTTCTTTCCCTTAAAATCCATCATAAAGATATAATTTGATTCTGATTTATTATTTGAATTTCCTATTTCATTTCTCTCGTGTTTTTTTTATTTATTTACTGACTAAAATTTCCTGGCCGAGAGAAAATTTGCCAACCGAAAAATCTGGAAACGGGTGGGGGCCCACCGTCGACTGACGTCCGACCGTCGACCGATGCCGTGAGCGGACGTCGGTCGACGGTGGGGCCCCACCTGGAACTGGTGAATGTTGGAAACATTAAAAAAAAACTAAAAGCAATTTCATTTAATTTCTTGCCGAAATTAATGATTTGGGTTGCCCCTCTTTACCTTTCTTTTGTCGCTTTCTTTCCATAGCAAGCCACCAGGAGTTGCCGTATTGGACCGTCGCACGCCACGTCAGGAACGCCACGTGTCGGCCTTCCATTGGCCTGCCTTTCCCCCGCCGTGACCGAATCAACCTCCTCCTCCTCTGCTATAAAGCAAGGCCCATCCCCCACCTTCTTCTCACACCATAGCCTCTTCGTTCTTTGTCTCCTCTTCTTCTTCTTCTTCATTCTCGATCGATTCTCAGCCAAGCCCTTAGCGAATTCCGTCAAGGTGAGGCTTCCCGATCTCTGTTCTTCCTGTTCTTCGCGATCTGCGAATTGGGTTTTCTCCGATGTGTCGATCTTGGATCTGGGTTTTCTTGTTTCGTTTGTTCTTGGCGTTTTCTTGATTTCTCGGTACCGATGGTTGAAAGGGAGGCTCAAGTTTGTGTGTATTGTTTTTGGTGCTCTGCAGATGCAGATCTTCGTCAAGACCCTCACCGGAAAGACCATCACCCTCGAGGTGGAGAGCTCCGACACCATCGACAACGTCAAGGCCAAGATCCAGGACAAGGAAGGGATCCCGCCGGACCAGCAGAGGCTGATCTTCGCCGGCAAGCAGCTCGAGGACGGACGCACCCTCGCCGACTACAACATCCAGAAGGAGTCCACCCTCCACCTCGTGCTCAGGCTCAGGGGAGGCATGCAGATCTTCGTCAAGACCCTGACCGGGAAGACCATCACCCTGGAGGTGGAGAGCTCCGACACCATCGACAACGTCAAGGCCAAGATCCAGGACAAGGAAGGTATCCCGCCGGACCAGCAGAGGCTGATCTTCGCTGGAAAGCAGCTCGAGGACGGCCGTACCCTCGCCGACTACAACATCCAGAAGGAGTCGACCCTCCACCTGGTCCTCCGTCTCCGTGGAGGCATGCAGATCTTCGTCAAGACCCTCACCGGGAAGACCATCACCCTCGAGGTGGAGAGCTCCGACACCATCGACAACGTGAAAGCCAAGATCCAGGACAAGGAGGGAATTCCCCCGGACCAGCAGAGGCTGATCTTCGCCGGAAAGCAGCTGGAGGACGGCCGTACCCTTGCTGACTACAACATCCAGAAGGAGTCGACCCTCCACCTTGTCCTCCGTCTCCGTGGAGGTATGCAGATTTTCGTCAAGACCCTCACCGGCAAGACCATCACCCTCGAGGTTGAGAGCTCCGACACCATTGACAACGTCAAGGCCAAGATCCAGGACAAGGAAGGCATCCCCCCAGACCAGCAGAGGTTGATCTTCGCCGGAAAGCAGCTGGAGGACGGCCGCACCCTTGCTGACTACAACATCCAGAAGGAGTCCACCCTCCACCTGGTGCTGAGGCTCAGGGGAGGCATGCAGATCTTTGTCAAGACCCTCACCGGCAAGACCATCACCCTGGAGGTGGAGAGCTCCGACACCATCGACAACGTCAAGGCCAAGATCCAGGATAAGGAAGGCATCCCCCCAGACCAGCAGCGTCTGATCTTCGCCGGCAAGCAGCTGGAGGACGGCCGCACCCTGGCGGATTACAACATCCAGAAGGAGTCGACCCTCCACCTTGTGCTCCGTCTCCGCGGTGGATTCTAAGTGGTGGTGGATGTGTCTGGCTCTACATTTGGTGTTTCTGGCTTGTTATGAATCAATTCTCTTTGGAAGTGTTTATGTGAAATCAGGGCCGATGGGTTCCTGATCGTTTGGGGCTTGTCAATAAATCCTTAGTTTCAATGGAATAAATAGTTTTTGCAAATCATCTGTGCATTGGTCTCTCTTTTATAGGATTGTTGAGTTCAGATGGTGGTGGTTGCTTCCTTCTTCCTTTTGCTGTTGCTTCTGAACTCCACAGGGTTCCGTCTTGATCTTTTCTTGATCGATCGATCGATCGCTTTAATGTCTTGCCTAGGATCACCAGTTGTTTCAATGTCTGATAATTACTACCACCATGGAAATGGTGAATTTGCTGCACCCGACAGCTTTTTGGCCATGGAAAGCTATGCACCGTTTGAAGGCGCAGCCTTTGTTTTGCCATGTAAGAAACGCTCCGGACCAAACAAGAACATGAAAATACGTCGTTAAATGTGACGAGGTGCCGTATTGGTTTTGGCTACAAAATATTTTTCACTATAAGAAAAAAAAGATTAGCAATTTCAGGAAAAAATAAAGTTAAGTAGAATCCTAAAGCTGTACGCTCGTTGAACTGGTCTTCATTAGTTTTGGGCGACAAAAAATACGATTAATTACGATTAATTGCTAACTTATTGAGTGAAATAAGAAAATTCCTAAGTACTTTACCGGCGGATTCACCAATGCTTGATTGGAATCATAAATTGGACCCGGGCTAATCTTTTCACACGTAGAGAAAAAGAGGGCGCCAGAGCCTTAAAGAGCAAAGGAGGGGTTCTTGGTCTCTCAATCCTCCACATTCTAACAGAAGGGAAAGAAAACCCGGCCTCGCAATCTTTCTTTTCAATTCACGGTACAGGACACTTAACTCCATTTTCTGGGGATGACCTTGGATTGAAACCACGTTACTGGTGCTTTCCATCTGCCTTGCACAAGAAGATTTGGTTATGATGGGCCTGAGTCTCCTTCGTGGGGCCAAAGAAAAAGATACAAAGAAAAAGAGAGGGCTGAATCTTCTTGATTGAGAGAGAGAGAGAGAGAGAGAGAGAGAGAGGAGCGTTCGCTGAAGCAGAAAAAAAAGGTGGAGTGCGTAACTTCGAAGATGCGAAGAGGAAATCCACTTTCGACAGTGAAACTTGGGTCAAAATTGGCTGAAATTTAATTATATAGTTTGTGAGATCAACAAGTTAGATCCGTTTTGTTCGTTGAAATCCTTATTCAAATTGTCTATCAATATCTTCGACAGTGGTTAGAGATTTTCTTGCTTCTTTGTTTTAATCCACATTTGTGGCTATTATATATTGCTATTTTGCTTATGTGAAGATTCTCTAGCTATGTGACTGGAGATGGACTATTGTGTATCCTGCTAAGCCTGGTGATTAATGGAAGTTTTGAGCGGTCCAGTGGTTTTTCCTACATTGGGTTTCATTGTAAAATTTGTGCTTGTTCTTTTTGCCTTGCTTTAATTTTTTCATTACTACATGTACATGTATTGGTTTGGGGTTGATATTGTTCAAATACTGTGACTAGTTGCTGCTGAGGTTTATTTGATATTAGTTAGTTGAATTTTGGGGATGATATTGATCTTGAGCATGTTTAAATAGTAAATTGTTGCCCTTTCTCCCCAGCAAAGTGGTATTAGAGCTAGCGTCAAGTGGAGGAAACCAGCGACACCATATTTAAGTTATGATGCCTCGAATTACTTTACTCAGAATTCTTGGATAAAAGAAATATTCTATTATAAAGATTTGTATGATCCCATAGATAGTGAGGAGGCTAAAGGAGACAAAGAAGATAAAGATTGGGAGTGTATGAATCGAGAAATGGTTGGCAATATCCAACAATGGATTGATGATACTGTCTTTTTTTTTTCATGTTGCTCAAAAAACAAATGCTGAACATTGTGGAAGAAATTACAAAATCTCCATGAGAGGAGAACACAAAATGAAGCATTTTTAGTTAAAAGGCTTGTAAACTTGTGATTCAAGGATGGAAGCAATATGTCAGAGCACTTGAGTAAATTTCAGGATGTCACGAATCAGTTGATGAATCTCGAAATTGATCTTGGAGATGAGTTACGAGTATGTTTATTGCTTGGTACTTTCCCCTATACATTAGTCATGGCATTAAACAACTCTACTCCTTATGGTGTGCTTTTCTGTGAGCATGGTTAGAGAAAGCTTGTTCAATGAAGAAATAAGGAGAAAATGCACAAATTATGCTTCTCACTTGGAGGCTCTTGTCATGGAAAATAGAGGGAGAAATTAATTAAGAAATCCAGAATTATGACAAAAAAAGGCAAGTCAAGAGGAAAATTGAAATCAAGGCTAAGGAGAAACATGAAGTGTTGAAAATGCAGCAAGATGGGACATGATGCCAAAGAATGCAGGTTCGCAAAGAGAGATAAATCCCAATATAGATGTGGAGATAGAAAGAAAGAAGAGAAGCAAGATACAACGGCAATTGCATTTGATGGCGAAATTGTGTTCATCTGTGATGATACTTGTTTGAACCTTACATGTCAAAGACTCTGTTTGAGTTGTTAATTCCATAGCCTCATTTCATGTCACCTCATGGCGTGACTACTTCACATCTTATCGGAATGTTAATTTTGGTTGGGTCAAAATGGGCAAAGGTGGTGTTTCTAAGATTATCAATATCGAAGAACTTCATTTGATAACTGATGTTGGACGTAATATGCTTCTGAAAAATGTGAGACATGTTCTAGACATCCGTCTTCATCTGATATTGACAGTTGTCATAGATGATGTGGGTTATTACAATTTCTTTTATGATGATAAATGGAAATTGATTAAAGGTTCAATGGTGGTAGCTAAGCGCAAAAAGAACTTTCACTCTCTACACTATGCAAGTTAAGTTAATCAAGGAGGAGGTAAATGTAATGGAGGACTCCTCAATTCAACTATGGCATATGAGAGTTAGTCACCTTGGCTAGAAGGGGCTTGAAACTCTCGCTAGAAAGAACATTCTACCATGGAAAGAGAGAAATATGAAGGAATGTAATCTTTGTTTATCAAGTAAGCAACATAGATTTGCATTTTAAAGCTCCTCTCCACATACAAAATCAAATAAACTTGACTTAGTTTACACAGGAAAAGTACTAAAAAAGTCATAAACCTATTATATTGATACTAATTCTATCCTAAACATTTTAATTGGGTCAGTTTAGTCTGAAATATTTTCATATTGGTACCAATTCAATCCATTTGGTCAATTCAGGTTGAAAATCACCAACATGAATGCCAATGGTCTTATGTGGCATAGCTGGCATTGATGTGAATTTTTTTTAATAATTTTTTCTTTTTTTCTTTCCTTTTTTTGCTCTATCCTAGCAAATGGATGAAAAAATATTTTTAGCAGCAGGAATTGCAATAAGAAAATAGCGAAAAGTAATAAGTGATCAAAGATGTAGAGACGAACAATGCTCTGGTATCGAGATGCTGCCACGATACTAGGGTGATCATCAACGTGAACGTTGTGATTCTACCAGAGAATCGCCAAACCATTTCTCTCGTCCCACTCCATCATTGCCGCTGCAGAGGAAGAGGTGGAGAAACGAAAGCGGCATGGATTCCGAAGTCAGAGATTAAAGTCTCGAGAGAAAATGAATGGAGAGAGAATACGGAGATACAAAGAGAGCCATAGAAGGAGGAGAGAGAGAATCAGGAAATGGACAAAATGTCCATCTAAATTGGTTTGGGAGCGAACACACAAGAGAGAGAGAGAGATTGTGGTGGAGAGAGAGCGAGGCTTGCCGGGCCTTGCCCTCACCTAGGCGACGCCCTAACCTAGGTGAGCCTAACCTGGGTGAGGGTTGACCTTGCTAGATTTGGCGAGGGGGGCCTTGTTGGCACTTGCCCTCACCCAGGTAAGGCTAGCCATTGGCGGCCATAGCCTGTGGCTGGTGACTGGCCATTAGCAGAAAGAGAAGGGAAAGTAAAAAAAGGAAATTATTAAAAGAATTATAAAAAAGTGCTGGATGTGCCACGTAGGACTGCTGGTATCTACGTTAGCGATTTCCGCCTTAAATTGGCTAGATAAACTGAATTTGTACAAATGTGAAAAAATTTGGACTAAATTAGTCCAATTGAAAGATTTATGATTGAATTGATACCAATATAATAAGTTTATGACTTTTTTGATACTTTTCCCAATTTACATAGATGTTTATTGCATAAATGCTAAAACACTTGATGGTGCATCATATTTTATGACATTGGTCTCTATTCATGGATGGTTGAGTTATTGATTGTTCTACTCGCTTTGAGATGGTGGTGCTTTCTTCTTCCTTTTGGTGTTGCAGTGATAGGGTTTTTCGCTGGACTTTTGAACTCCACGGGCTTCTTTTCTCTTTCTTGCTTGATCACTTGAAATGCTTTGTCTAGTATTACCACTTTGTTCAAAGTCTTGATTATCCATTGAATGGTGAATTTGCACACAACAACTTTTGGCTATGGTTTGGCAAAACTACACCAAACTTTCTTCTGAGTCGGTCTTTAAAGCCAGGACCTTTGCTTTTCATATAATAAACGCTCAACCAAATAGAAACATAATATTTTTAAATGAAAGAAGGTGCATATGCGATGTAAAGAAAAAGAGGGGGCCAAGCTTTAATGAGCAAGCAACGCGAGCGATTCCGGGTCTCTCAATCCTCCACAATATAGTAAAAGGGAAAAAAATATGGCCTCGTAATTTTACTATTCAATTCAAGGCAAAGGACATAGCTCCAATTTCTGGGATAACCTTGGATTGAAATCCACATTACTGGTGCTTCCCGTCTACCTTGCACAAAAAGATTCGGTTCATCTTCAAAAACCATCTGATTTGCATATAAATTATGCTGATTGAGGAAAGAACTGTCACTAATTGAAGCTGCTCTATGCATCTTCGATAGAAACCGCAAAAGCAGAAGCAATTCACGCTTCTATCTAGTTCCAAATTGGCAAAATGACTTACTCGGCAAAGAGAAGATATAAGCATCAACTCTGCCAAAAGGAAAAGGCTTCCCCTACAACCAGAACACAAAGTTGATGTGCCTGAAACGGAACTCACACCAACAGTCTTAGCTCGATGAGCCTCAATTTCGTTTTAGTGTGGACCAAAACATTGGTCCTCTTTTCTTTGTTGAATAGAGATGATAGAGATCATACTAATAACAAAAGAATTCCATAGAAGGGGTTGGCCGAGGAAAGAGGTCGGAAACGCTACTTCAGAATATAGGTGGAAAATGTCCAATCTTACGAAGATCAAGGCTCAGGTTCGCAAGACTCTTCTCCTAACTTTCATAATGAAAAACTGGATAACCTAGCCTAAAAGAAAGCAATTGCCATGTGTGATATCAATCCCATTCATGGACATTTTATAGCTGGTGGGGAAGAGTGAACTAGTGTTGTAAGGGTCGAGATTGAATAGAAGTGAACCTACATATACATCCTTTTCTTTTTGGGAGGGTGAGTAGTGGGTAACTCTAGACACTAAAAGTGAAATGTGCATACGCACCAACCAAACACTACTGATGCTAGAATGAAGCAAAGCCTCCCCTATGGGTTTCGTGTGCAGTGAACTTGGTAGGGAAGAGAGCAAGAACGGCATTTTCTCCGAGATAGCCCACACTTTTTATTGTAACCCTAAGCATGGAAAAAGTGCCAAAAAAGTCCTAAACCTTATGCATTGATGCCAATTTAGCCATAAACCTTTTGCATTGGTGCCAATTCAGTCCTAAACCTTTTTTTAGTATCAATTTAGTCCTAAATCTTTTGCATTGGTGCCAATTTAGTTATAAACCTTTTTTTTCTTTGTATCAATTCAGTCCATCTGGTCAATTTTGATCAGATTTTACTAATGTGGATGCCGGCCGGTCATCGGCGTTGACGTGGATAACATTTAATAATATTTTAATATTTTTTGAATAGTTATTTAATTTTTTTATTCTATTCCTTTTTTTTCCTCCCTTCTCCCTCCTCACTCCTTCCTCCAGTCGATCACCGGATCGGCGACTAGCCAGAGGCGAGAGGCCGGCGAGGTTGACCTCGCCGACCACTGGCAAGGTCGACCCCGTCGACTACTAGCTAGGCTCGTTGGATTTGGCGAGGTTGTGCCTCGCTCAGCGACTGGCAAGGTCGAGCCTTGCCTAGCCGCCAGTGAGGCTCAAGCCCTTGCCAGAGGTCACGATGAAGGCCTTTGGTGAGGGCTCGAGCCTCGCCGGCGACTGGGCGAGCCACAAACTCCCCAAATTTTGACGAGGTCTAGCCTCGCCATGGGGCCGGCAAGGTCAACCTCACTGGCGGCTAGGCGAGGCACAACTTTGCTAGTGGTTGGCGAGGCTCACCTTTGCTGTCTGTGGCGAGGGCGAGCCTTGCTAGTGGCCAACGAGGTCCTCGCCGGTCTCTGGCCTTTGGCAGGTCGCCGGTCTGGCTACCTACTAGAGGCAGGAGGGAGGGGAGGGAAAAAAAAAGAAAAAAAAAAAATTTCAAAAAATATTATTAAAAGTTATTCACGTCAGTGATGTTGATTGGCCGCTGGTTGGCCATCAACCATGTCAGCAAAATCCGGCTAATTTTGGCTGGAATGACCGAATTGGTAGAAAGACAAAAAGGTTTATGACTAAATTGGCACAAATACAATAGGTTTAGGACTGAATTTACACAAAAAAAAAGGTTTATGACTAAATTGGTATCAATGCAAAAGGTTTATGATTGAATTTGCACCAAAAAAAGGTTTAGGACTAAATTGGTACAAACACACAAAGTTTAAGACTTTTTTGGCACTTTTCCCCCTAAGCATACAACATGGAATGCCTACCCTTTTCGCCGGAGATTGACGAGCATTGCCCCGTTCATGTGCTTGGATGTGAGCCCGTAGAAGGCCCACATACTATTCAAGATATGACCTCTTTCCTATTGTTAAGACGATAGAATGAAGGAGAGTAATTCATAGTTTTCCAGGCTTTTCATTGATAAGGCATTTTAGAAGTAGGCTTTGCTTTTGTGGAGGACAATCGTGAAACCTTTGCTTTTGTGGATGAGTACCATTACAAACTTCATCGTTTTCATTGATTTGTTTGAGAGTGACATCGTTTTCATTGATTTGTTTGAGAGAGAGAGAGAGAGAGAGGCTTAGATCAAAGGTCTTAAAACCTTTGATTTGAGGTTGTTTGAGGTTTGGATTTGTAGATATTTATAAAATTTAGTGCATGTTTGTTTCATGAAAATTTTATGTTGAAGGAGACGGTTTTACCCCATATTCATTTCCAAGGAAAGTGTTTGATTTGTCCTTAATTGGTTATGAGCATGGAAATGCGAGAGTAGCAGAGAAAGAGAGGTGCATCATGTGTTGCATTGGCAGCAACACAATGAGTGTCTCTCTGGGCAAAAATGATTTCCCTCGTGGGAAGGGAATTCATTTTCGAAAGTCTTAGCATGGCAATTTTGGTCGATGAAAAACATTTTCTGTTGACTGAATCATTTTCTAGTATCCAAGGTAGAAAGTCGGAAAACATTATCCTAGAAATGGTTTTACTCCAAACAAAATCAACCTTCGATAACATGAAATTGCCTATTTCGATGTGCGTGAAATAGGAAAAACAAAACACAACTCTAATTGTACTTTTGGTGACAATTAATCACAATTAATATCTAGCAATCCTTTTTAGAACAATTTATACAAAAGATTGGGAGAAGATCACTAGAATAGAAGTAAAAGAAGGGGCAATTAAAAATGAAGCTATGATCCGCCCGTAACGCTTCCATTGAAGATCTCGATGGTGTCACCTTGGCCAACATGGTGCCACCTAAACGACCTATCTTCATCCATCACATTCTGCTTGTATATGAAGAAATAGCCTTCTTGCGGCAGATGTAACTGGTCCGACTTTTGCAGCTTCTGGAGCTCCTTCCTCAGATCCCCGACATTGTCCGACGCGCTCACCTCGACTGCAATCCTCTTTGTCCCGCACTTTGGCAACACCATCACCTTCAACTTCTTGGAGGAACTGGGCGCCGCCGATGTAGTTGGCGAACATTGTTTCACGGAGACCTCGACCTCAGAATTGTCCAAGAGCTCAAACTCCCTGACTGACTGGTGGTCTTGCAGCTCTGTGCCATTCACCTGGAGCGCCAAGTGGCCCGCAGGCACGCCCTCGATTTTGTGGATCTCCTCCTTCAATCGCACCACCGTGTCATTTGCGTCGATCTCAACCGGGACGTGCGCTTTCAAGGAAGCACTCTTCACGTTGAGCTGGAGTTTTGCGCTCGGACATGGCGAGGATTCCTCAGCCCTATTAGGGTTTTGGGGTGAGGCCGCGTCGATCACGACGAGCTGGACATGAGAGTTCTGTAGGATCTCGCAGTGCTCTACGTCACGCTCGTCTGGAAGGACTTGGCCGTTGAAGATTAGGGTTTGTGTTGTCATGGGGATCCCTCGGTACTTCTGGATCTTCTCTTTGATCTCTTGAACTGTGTCAAAGTAACCCACTTCAATTGAGAAGGGTCTTCCTCTTTGAGGCTCGAAGATCACATCCATGGAAAACAAAACAAAAAAATAGAAATCTGAGATTTGTATAAGCTTTTAGCTTTAGTGATTGTCGACAATGCCCAAGTCATTACGGTTTCTAATTAAGTGAAGAGCTACAAATTAGTTTTGAGGATAACAGCCTGCGAGATTTTCTAACTGACCAACAACATGCAATCTAGGTCATTTAAATCCTTTGATTCGAACCTTAAATTATGACAATATGCGATTTTCAATAGCTTACAACCTAAATTTACCATTTTGGCCCCAAGATTTATGCTGTACAAGGTCAAGAGATGATGTCATATTCAGTCCCCCGCAATTGTTTCAGATAGATCCAAAACATAACTTGGGAGTGTAAATTCATAACTTACAATTAAGCCCTAGATTTTGCTATAAGGCCATTTTGAGGATTTATCAAAAGCCATTAACTTTATTGCACGAATTACGACAGTTATGGGAAAGATAAGTAAAGTAGTTAACAATCGATACCATCATGCAATCTGTTTTGTAGAATCAAAAACCAATATCAAGTAATAAAAACACATCAAAGTTATTTGAGACAAAGATAGTTGTTAGATGATTAGAAAAATTGGTAAACTAAAAAAGCAAACGTATTTTGGTAAGTAACTCAAAGAAATGGTAATATAAAATTTGTCACTAACTTAATCAGAGAAAACTTGATCAATCACTCACAGAAATGTGGACAATCTCATATGATTGATGGTTATTTTAGAGAGAATTTTTTTTATCACATAAATATATAAGAAACTCTGATAATTTTTAAAAAGACTAAATAATCATTGGTAGCTAACTCAAAAAAGCGCTGGTAACACAAAACTAGCTAATAACTTAAGGGTTAATACTGCGAAACAAAAGAGATTCGATCATGCTGGTTCTCAAGTCAATTGGGTAGAGTCATGGGTAAAATTTATGGGAACCATCTTTAAACAGCTAATGCCGGTTCGATTTTTGGGTTAAATCTCTGAATAGTCAATTTAATCAAGAACCGGTCTACTTTAATTGATTTTAAACTTTTTTTTTTTTATAAAAGTACATAGAAATTGCAACAAAAGAGATTCGGTCCTAGGTGGCTTAAAAAGCCTTGAATTACACCAATCATTTTGCCAAAGAAAGCTAATGTAGCAATTATGTCAAAATTATAAATGAAAAAAGCTTGCGACACAATTTTCAGGTTTACTTTGGAAGTGGCTAGTTCAGTTTCAGACTGGTTACAGAGGGTCCCAATTCAGTTTATGGTTCCAAAAACTTAAAATCGACCTAATTGGGTGGATTCCAGGTTCTCCGTGGGAAACCAGCCCACCTTGAAATGGATCCCGTGATTCGCATCTTGTTTTAAATTTAGTTGATGGGCGTGATGACATATCTCTAGGGAGAGCACCTAGAGTAGTTCTCACTTCGTGGTTAATATTTTGACAATTCATTCTCGCCTCATCTTCATAGGAGAACAAAGGTTTCTCTCGGGCGAAACGCCAAAAGAGGCAAGTAAATTTGCGCATGCTTGCGCGTGCAAGCACAAAGTTCAAACACTTGATTGGCTTCAAAAATCTGTCCCCCACCAACACTCAAAGAATGCCAAATTGAAATCAAGATACAAAATAAATAAATGAATGAAGTAATAAAAAGGTCATAATTGATGAAGCCTCACAGCCGAAAGTGCAACAGAGGCTAGAGGTATGGGGCCAAAAAAAAGCCAAAAAGAGACATTATCTCATCCTCTCTCTATGTATAATATATAGCATTATAATGCCATCATAAATACAAGATTCCCACTATTTGTGTCACTGGCACATGACCTTTTTTCTAATTAGAAACATTCCACTAAATAGGGAAAGAAAGATAAAAAATAATAATAAAAAAGAGAAGCGAGGGTGAGAAAGATTGTTAAATAGCAAAAAGCATGTGAGCTTTTAGCTGTTCCTTATGTGACCACGTCTCCTTCCTCACTATCTTCCTTATCTTGAATCGACATCACCATTAATGAACATGCCTTGCAAATTCCATGCTCAGAGAAGATTCCCCGGAAATAGTGCCTACTAAATCGTATGTACACACGACAATGCAACAAAGCTGATTCTAGATCCAAGAAATGATTTCTTTTTTTGGTATTGTGGAGGACTAATTGGGCGTGTTTCGATGTCTGAACATAATTGCAACTTTGATGATTCAAGATCAAGGGGCCTTGCCATCCGGTTGCGGTTCGGTGATGGAAAGAGTGAAATATATGAGTAGGATTGTTCCAATGCTTGATCTGCATCATAGTGAGGGAAATGTTTAGTGAAGGAATAATCATCAATTGATAACTTTAATGTCGAGTTAGATGTTTTAATATCGTAATTTAGGTTCAATACAACTAAACAACCGTACGAGTGTTGCGTAAGTGCTTCGAAGATCAGCAATGGAGCTGAAAAGTTATGTAGAAAGCTTACAAGGTAGCAAAGAAGAAGAGAATCCTCTTGGGATCAGGAACCCATGAAAGAGAAGTACGTCTCGAGCCACTCCTTTGGACGATGCGTTTGCCTCCGGCTACAGTGCATTCGCCATCGCCAACAATGCCGGAGATGGTGGTGGTGATAGTAATCTGATGATTTGCTCGTGCGTCGTTGGAATGCTCCTTCGTCATCCCTCCGGCCTCCATGTTTGGCCTTTCCGGTGTGCTAATGATAGCCTCTTCTGTTGAAAATGCCGAAAAATAAACTACGATGTTCTTCTGTCAAATAATTAATAAGAAATAAGCAGAAAAAAAGAGACAGGAACCGATCCCAAGATCTATTGATATGTTGACAAATGAAAGCTACTATTAGAATCAAATTTTTGCCAGATTTACTGCTAGTAGAAAAGAATTACTTGCATCCTCACCAGTCGATTATTGACACGCAGAAAAATTTGGTTACGGAACTAAACTCCGAACACACACGTTACTTATCCAACAGTGAATGCGTAACTTTTTTGTTACACTAGGACCTAACAACAATCCTTATTATCAAACCCCTAAATGCAGATTAGGTAGCCCCACCTAATATAAAATTCTCTAACATAGGAAGACAGATTCTTCTCAACCGGAAAATAGAGGGTGCCAAATTCATTAACTCCGTGACCTAAACCTTATCTCCCTGCCTAGCTTACTTCTTTCAACCCCCATTAAAAGAAGGCCGTTACCTCTGGTATGAAAATAACAACTTAACAAGAACAATTGGATCGATTGTGTATTAGTTATCACGATGAATGACTTCCTTATCATGGTAATTAGCTTTTGGAATGAGCATATACAATACAAAAGAAGAAGTACATCATGAGGAATGAGAACAATATCTTCCAAAAACCAAGTAGAGTTTTTGTGAAGGGAAAAATATGATGTACCTTCCTTTTCTGCATCGGTCTTGTGATCATGAGCATTGGGATTAGCAGTAGCAGTAGTCTTCTTCTCAGCACCACGCTTAAAGATCTTCCTTGTGACTCCTCTCTGCAAGTTTTCAAGTGTTATCTTGCCACGAAGAGCGTAGGAATATTTCATGATGTAATGAATATCGTAAGTGTAAACGAAAGCTAGGAGGCAATGAGTTATTTTTTGATCGAATTACATGCCCATAGAAATGTTTAAGGGTCAGAAGAAATTTTTATGCTGTTGGGTGGAAATGGCATTTCGATTTGCCGTTTCCTTCAGAGTTCATCGTTGTTCATACATTAGTGAAGAATTGGTGAGAAGAATATGTTGGAACCGCAAAAAACATTAGTCTTTCCGAGAAGATTATCTGGAAAAAGAACAATATGAGAAACAACAATGTTTTAGGGTGATTGAAGAGCCCAAAAAGAAAAAAATAGAGAAGAAAAAAACTCACCACGATCCAGGAGCTCTTATCACTCTCTTTCATGGCGATGTTCGACAAGCTTTCCATGTCGACAACGAAATTCTCTGAAGTTCTCTGGATTCCCATCTTGTCCACTAAGTCGTAAGCCTTGCGAAATCCTGAGAAAGTTGTCACAGAGAGAGAGAGAGAGAGAGAGAGAGAGAGAGAGAGAGAAAAGCCGAATAGAACAGTGAAACAGAAATAAAATAAAGGACAGCTTTTAGAAGAGTGAAACTCTCAATGACAATGGACAAAATTCATGGATAAATTATCATTTTCTAGAGAGAGAAGCGGTGGAAATGGCGCGCCGAGCGGCGTAATGACCAAGGTATCACCCGATGACTAAGAGGAGATGAGAGACGTTGAAACTGAAGCTAAGACGACTAGTTCAATGCATGTGTTGATCTTCTGTCATCCACCGCCAACAATGGGTTTGAACAAAGTTAGACACGCGGAAACAACCTTACTCTACACGAAAGAGTGAAGACCGAGACTGTTGTTGTGCTTCCAAAGTTGGCATATTCTATTAAAATACATGTGTGAATTGTATTAAAAAAATTATATATCGAATAATTGGTGAGGTGTGAAGCAGTTAATATATCCAAGTTACCCGGCTAAGTTTTTGAGTAAAGATGGGCTTGGATTCGGACTCGGGCTCTCTCTTGACGATCTTTCCAGGTGAAAGTATCGAACTTCTATAGCGAGGTTCCAACAAATGTTATCAGATCCAATGGTAAAGTGGTGGTTTGGTGAATATCTCAAGGAAGGAAAGTGAGATGTGGGGGTTGTAGTATAGCAACACGAGCTCTCTGGCAGGTTTTACGGTTTGGTCTGTAGAAAGAAATTAGGGATGCAGTCAGGCCCTATGGCAAACTTTATAGTTTGATTTGGAGAATGAGATTAGGGATGAAGTTGGGCGTTGATGATGATTCAAGTTGAGATATCTTGATGCAAAATGATGCTTGGATTAAAGGGGAGTAGATCAAACGTTGAGCTCCCACATGTCGGCTTGGACATTGATAGAGATTCAAGTTGAGATATTTTGATGCAGAAGGATACTTAAATTAACAAGGATCATCTTTAATATTGCACTCACATGTGGGAGGGAAATTGTTGAAATACACGTGCGAGTTGTATTAAAAAAGTTTCATATAAGATAATTGGTGTGATGTAGAGCAATCAATATATTCAAGCTAATCCATAATTCATTGACTTAAGAATTTGAGTAAATGTGGGTTAAACTGGATATATTGACAGGCTCAAACTTGGGCTCTCTCTTGCGATCTCTGTCATGCCCCGAACCCCATTGAGCGCGTAGTATCCCGATACTCAGTCGAATATGTGTGGCGTCCCAGGAATACGTTGCCGACCCAACATACCCATCAGAGTAATTTTTGTGGCGGAAACCATTATAAAAAACTCGGACAATAAAATTGGAGACTACCAGAAATAACTAGATCGCCGAACTGCCAACATTAATACATTAGACTTTCAAAAATTTACAATATCCACTATAATTTATAGGCACACCGAACCAATAACTTTTAACCTTCAAAATATAAAAAAATTAGCATCCTAGGTCAATACTATCAAAAAATGAGGCACTCTCGAACTATCAGCTTGCTCCCAGAACTAGTCCCTACGCCCTTTGAAGGGTGTCCACTCAGACTCACTGTCATCCTCGTTCTCATCTGCATCCTCTTCATCCTCCTGCTTATCTGACGACTCTGGATCCGGCCCAATCTCGATTGGATTGTCCTTGTCACCTGACTCGGGCTAATCCTTAGCCTGCTCCTCCTCTTCAGAATCCTCTCTATCCTTCTCTGGTTCCTCTGCGGGCTCATCCTCCGGCTAGTCCTTAACTGGCTCCACACCGGAATTCTCATCGTAGTACTCCTCGGGTCTTACCTCAGGTATCCCTGCCAGGTCTATATCAATCGGATCAAATCCAGCTTGGAACTCTTCCGATGCCGGGTCTGGTTCGGCCACTGAAGAACTAGGTGCAGCCGGTGCAGGATGATGTCCGGACTGTGCTATACTAACCTCCGCACTAGTTAATTTCCTATCAGGAAGGGGTATAGCTGCCAGATCCCAATCACCCACACCATCGAATGGAACATCAAAACCACGGATGGGACCAAACTCATCCATCCCATCTCTGAACATCCACGCGGTATAAATGTGAGCTTGCCAGAGGGGTAGCCCTATGTTTACCAAAACTACAGAGGTATGCTTAATCCAAGTATGATTATCATCTATAGGAAACTCTACAACTTCGTGGTTGGTGTGTATGGGGATTCCGAAGCGCTGCAGCGGTAACGGCGGGAGATTCATGGCTCGGGCGGTGGCTCTGAAATGATTTGGTTGAAACAACCATGAGACACTTCACAATAAGTTGCAACTTAAACCCTACCTAGGCTACTACATATTTCTAGACACAACCAGACACGATATCAAGCAATTCACACAAACACCAACCAACAATCACACTAACCTGGACTCCTGGCATACTTAGCCTGCACATTAGTCCACAATCACAACAAATAATTCTCACACACATTTCAAAACACACGTGCTTCTACATATAACCACATACCAATGCACACATCAATCACGCCAAATTTTCCAACCCACAATTCATCCTCAGTCACGCACAAACACATCATTTCTATTTATTTTCCTCGTCATACCCGCACTTGCTCAATCACTTTCCTGGCTCGCGTAAACACGTCTTAGGTTTTCACTTTCCCATCGCGACCCGCGTAAATACGCCTTAAGCTTGATCTCACTTTCACTTTCTTTCCTCAGCCCGCGTCAAATGTGACAAGCCCACGTGATTGTGACCTGAGTTTGAAATGCCTCGATCCGACCCCATTCACACACTTTCCCTAGCCCTCGCCAAATGCGAAAAGCCTACATGATCAAGACCCGAGCTTAACATGCCTCGGTTTGATCTCGATCTCACCTAAGCTGATTGTGCCTCGGATCGATCTCATTTCTCACTTTCTCATTCCTCAGCCAATGCCAAATGCGACAGGCCTACGTGATCACGACCCCAGATAATAATGCCTTGGCTCGATCCCATTCTTACACTTGCGCACAATTCGAGCATTAAATCCGTGCACCCAATTGCACTCAATTTCATCATCACAACTCAATTACATCACGAACACATGACCAACACATAATTTGGCATTTTTCGCACTCAAAACTGCAATATCTCACTCCCGGCTCTTCACAACACTTTCATGAAATTCCGAGTTGGACCTAACAGTGCATACTACACGCCAGACAACACATCACAGTATACAGAATAACACGTCATAGCTATCGATCGGCCTCTAAAATTCCGTCAAACTTCCTGATTTCAATCCTAAGGCCCGATAATCAATTCTACCCCTAAAACCATACCGATCCGTGTCTAACTAGGCCCAAAATTACCCAATATATTAAATAATGTTTAAATCGTGACTTGCCGAGCTCTAGTCTAACGCGGCTAGAGCGAAAAGCGGCGGCAAGTCGGAGATCTAACGGCGACTTGCAGCGGCGATGACGATCGGCGGCGGTCGGGAGGAACGGCGAGCGGCGGTGGCTAGTTTGGCTCACGGCCAAGGAGAGAGAACCGAGAGGGAGAAGGGAGAGAAAGGGGGCGGCGATGGCTTGGGGACGGCGGATCAGCGACGAGGTGCGACATGGTGGCGATCGGCGGGAGAGAGGGCGGTCGGGAGGGAGAGAAAGAGAGAGAGCCGAATGGGGAGAGAGAGAGGAGAGAGAATGGGGAGAGAGAGAGTGGGTCAAGACTTATTGTCCAAGCTTTGACCCATTTTTGCCAAATGACCAAATCGCCCTCCTCTCTACTTTTTATCCGACGGTCGAGATTCGATCTTATCTTGAAATCGACGGCTCAAATCGAATCTTTTCCAAAATATCCAAGGGCAAATTTAGAAATTTCTCAAAAAGTTCAAAAGCAAAATTGTATTTTCCAAAATTTAGGGCAAAATGACCAAAATGTCCTTGCCCATTAAAACTATCCCTTTGGAAATTCTCAGGGGTAAAATGGTCACTTTCCCATTTTCTTGCTGAAATTGAATTTTTCTGAAAGATTCGGGAACATCCAAAGCTGCACGTTTCAACCGCAACGTCGTCTTAATGTCTTGTCATGACTTCCTAATTTTTCGATGCTCAATTTGGTCTCTAATTAATAATTGACTTCTATATAATGTAACTTGTACGTATCTCAGACTAACAGGCGGTTTTTGGGAAAATTCGCAGAATCGACCCGTGACTGATACTAAATCAAGTCACGTGTAAGTTCATTCAGATCGTGACGACCTTGGTTGTTAATAAAATCGCGAGGATTTATTACTAGTTCGATCGGGTATGATCATTCGGTATAGGTTTTAGATCATTCGTCAATTCATTTCATGGTCAAATGGAATCACCTGCAATCCACTAGTATGACAATGACTGATCGGCCCATCACTATCCTAAGATCGGCTTACATTGGCTCAAAATGTCACCTCAACGATTCTATGATCGAAAGTTAATTCACGATTGAATTTCTCTAGTCGTACGAACTTAAATCGCTAGTTAGCCTTTCCCTAATGGTTAATATCCCAAGAATGATCAGTTCCGGGAGAAAATCAACTACAAGTACATTAATAAAATCACTCATTTCATAAATCCCAAAATGGACGAAATTTTGGAATGTCACAATTCTTCCCCTTTATAAAAATTTCGTTATCGAAATTTACAATCCAACTAACTATTCAAACAAATAGGGATAATGAAGTTGCATTAATTTCTCGCTTTCTCAAGTTGCGCCTTCGGTCCCGTGATGTTCCCACATGATCTTGACCATCGGGATCATCTTATTCCTTAAAACTCGTTCTTTCCAATCCTCGATGCTGATTGGTTTTTCGGTGTATGACACATTGTCATCAATTTCTATCTCTTCATAGTTTAGCACATGAGTTTGGTCTGGTTCGTACTTTTTCAGCATTGATACGTGAAACATGTTATGCTATGTTGCACTGACATCGACATCGACATCGACACGTGACACGACATGACACGACACGCCGACACGTCATTTTTCAAAAAGTAGAGAATTCCGACACATTATGACACGTTATATATTAAATATATATTTTTACATATACATGATAAATTATCAATTTTTAATTATTTTAATCAAATCAATTTGATATAAATTCACAAATAAATAAATAAATAAAATCAAATTAATTTGATAAATTATGTATGACATATTTTATCATGCCATGTGATATAGTAAAAATTTCTATGTTTGGCCATATATATTTTTCTCTTGGAATACCCATTTTCGTTTTTTTTCCTCCCAGTCGTACTCTACTATAAGGGCTCCCTATTGCCCACGTGCCACAAAAGATTACCTTTTCTTTCTCCTCTCTCACCCTGTCACAATCAGACGAAGAAATTGCAAATTTCCTCCTTAATTTTATTTTCTGCCCGTCCAGTTTTTATCATTCCTCTCTTTCTCCATCAATTTTAAAAAGCTTTTAAGAAGCTATCGTTGTCGTCTATGCTTTTGCTTTTCTTTCCCTAAATTCTCCTCTCTTTGACTTTGTCTCGCTCTCTCTCTCTCCCCCTCCCTCCCACTCCTCCAATCAGATCTTCGGTAGCTCTCGCCGTGAAAACTCCGATTCGCTCAGCTCGCTCACCCATGACGCTTGGCTTGGGAGGATTGGGGGGTCGTCGGTAAGTTCTCAAAACCCTTCGCGACCTAGATTTCTAGATCGTCCCTCCCCGGGCAAATCCTCTCCCCCAATCCGGACCGAGTCCCAAATTCCCCACCTCTCCGTTCCCCATTTCTTCGAGAGGATTCGTCGTGGGGTTCGCAGGATCCGAGCCTTGATTTGTGGAAATTCAAAACAATAGGTGCTCACTGTCGAAATTCCTAGATCCCCTACCTTCCCGTTCCCCACTTCCAGATCAACGACTACTCGCTGTCGAAAGGGATCGGGATTATGCGGTATGTGTCCTTGTTTATTGCTCTGGCGAGCGAGAGATCTGACAATGGGGACTTTTCTTTCTCCTTTCTCCCTTTTGCTCCGGACACGCGTGCCGCCGGCGTGTTTGGCGCGTTGACCCCGTGTCGGATCTCCGACACGTGTTGACTGCGTGTCCACCACATGTCGGCATGTGTTTGGCGCATGTTGGTGTCTGACACCGACACGGTGGCCTCTGGAACACGTCGGTGCAACATAGACGTTATGCACTTATGATAAATTTGGCGGTAACACAAGGCGATAGGCTAAATCCCCAATCCTTTCTAACACCTCAAATGGTTCCACGTACCTCGGACTCAACTTGCCTTTCTTGCCGAACCGAGATAATCCTTTAATGGGCGACACCTTAAAAAACACTTGATCTCTCACTTGGAATTCCAAAGATCTTCGCTTTCTGTCTGCATAACTCTTTTGACGGCTTTACGCAGTCTTCAGCCTTTTGCGTATAATCTTAACAGTTTCAACCGACTGTTGGACTAACTCTAGCCTGGTTATACTCATTTCTCCCAGTTCGTCCTAACATACGGGCATTCTACATGTCTTGTCATACAGTGCTTCAAACGGTGCCATTCCAATGCTCTACTGAAAACTGTTATTATACGCAAATTCTACTAGAGGCAGCTGTTCTTCCCACTTGCCTTGAAAATCCAACACACATGCCAGAAGCATGTCCTCTAGAGTTTGAATCGTCCTTTCAGATTGGCCATCCATTTGTGGTTGATAAGCAATACTAAACTGCAACTTCGATCCCAATGCCGTCTGCAGACTTTTTCAAAAATTGGTAGTAAATCTGGGATCACGATTCGATGTAATAGCCACTGGCACCTCGTGTAATCTAATGATCTGTTGCTCATATAAATCAGCATATCGATCTAGCGCGAAATCCTTTCGCACAGCCAAGAAATGTGTCGATTTAGTTAATCTATCGACAATTACCCAGATGGAATCGTGACCTCTTTGGCTCCTTGGCAATCCCATCACAAAATCCATCGTGATATGTTTCCATTTCCATTCTAGGATTTCCAAAGGTTGCAACAATCCTCTGGGCTTGCAGTGTTGTGCTTTCACTTGCTGGCACGTCAGACATTTAGCCACATGCCTGGCTATGTCTACCTTCATGCAATTCTACTAGTAGTATTGCCTTAAATTCTGATACATCTTCGTATTTCCCAGATGGATGCTATAACTATTACGATGCGCCTCCGACAAAATTTCTTCTTTAAGCTCCGCATCGTCAGGCATGCATAATCGCTCTCGGAACTTCAAGATCCTATCCTCGGATACTTGGAAGTCCGGTTTCCTTTTAGTAGTATCCATCTCCATAATCTTCTGTATCTTTCTATCCATAGACTGCAAAGCCTTAATCTTAGATTGAATTTCCGGTTCAATTCTTAGCGTGGCTAACAGGTTCGAGACTTGACTTACTTTGAACTTAAACTCCGAATCTCGCACTTTTTCCAACAAAGTCCACTCCTTGACTATCAAGTGCGCGATGCTTGACTTCTTACTCAATGCATCTGCTACCCGGTTTGCCTTTCCGACGTGATATAACATATCACAGTCGTAATCCTTCAGTAATTTCATCCAGCGACGTTGCCTCATATTCAATTCTTTTTTAGAGAATAAATACTTAAGGCTCTGATGATCAGTATAACTCTGAAATTTCTCACTGCACAAATAATGTCGCTAAATCTTTAGAGCGAGTACTATTGCTGCTAATTCCAAATCGTGCGTCAAATAATTCAACTCATGCGATCTCAACTGTCTTGATGCATAGGCCACAACTTGTCCACATTGCATGAGTACACATTCCAATCCTTTCAACGACGCATCACTATATATCTCAAATCCTCCGGGTCTTGACGAAATAGTCAACACCGGTGCCGTCGTCAACCTATGTTTCAACTCCCGAAAACTTCTCTTACATTTGTCAGTCCATTCAAACCTCATTTCATTTTTCAACAAATGTGTCAACAGTGTTGCTATTATTGAAAATCCTTCCATGAAGCGTCCATAATATCTGGCCAAACCCAAAAAGCTTCGAACCTCGGTTACCGTCGTTGGTCTCGGCCACTTCATTATAGCCTCGATCTTCGCTAGATCTACTGAGATTCCTTCCCCAGAGATCACGTGTCCAAGAAATGTGACTCGATTGAGCCAGAACTAGCACTTGCTAAACTTAGCATATAGTGTGCTCTCTCTCAAAGTCTGCAAAACTTTACTCAAATGGAATTCATGTTCCTTTGAACTCTTTGAATATACCATGATGTCGTTTATGAAGACTATCACAAATTTGTCTAAAAATTTCTTGAGCACCTTGTTCATTAAATCCATAAATGCAGCAGGGGCCTTCATCAATCCAAACGATATGACTGTAAACTCATAATGCCTGTATTTCGTCCTGAATGTTGTTTTTGGTATATTGTCCTTTCTAATCCTCAACTGGTAATATCCAGTCCTTAAATCAATCTTAGAAAATACCGAAACCCTTTGCAACTGATCAAACAGATCGTCAATCCTTGGCAAATGATACTTATTCTTAATCGTCACTTGATTCAACTACCGATAATCAATGCACAGTCTCAATGACCCATCCTTCTTTCTCACAAATAAAACTGGCGTTCTCCATGGCGACGCACTTGGACGGATAAATCCTCTATTCAATAACTCATGCATTTGAACCTTTAATTCCTTCAGCTCCGACAATGACATCCTATAAAGTGCTTTCGAAATTGGTTCAGTCCCAAGGGCTAATTCGATAACAAACTCCATTTCCCTTTTTGGTGGCAATTCCGGCAATTTCTAAGGAAAGACATCGGGATAATTGCGCACCACAACTATATCCTTTGGCCTCGGCTCCTCTGCCGTCGAATCAACTACGGCCGCTAGAAATCCTTCACATTCTTCGTCCATCAACCTCATCATTTCTAGTGACGAAATCTAGAGAATAGAGGTTTCTCCTCGATTTCCCACAAATTTGAATTCCAGATGTCCAGCAGGATTAAATTGGATCACCTTGCTACCACAATCCATCACTGCCATTTGCTTAACTAGCCAATCCATATCCACTATCACATCAAAATCGTACATCATTAGAACCGCTAAATCAATCATCTCTTCCCTATCATCAATGATAATCTTACAATCTGGACACCCCAATGAAACTAACATCTTATCATTTAAAGGGGTGGTCACACATAACGTCACATCGGGCAATTGTGGCTCCATACCAGTTAATTTAACAAACTGATCAGATACAAATGAATGCGACGCCCCCGGATCGAATAAAGCATATGCAGCATGATTACAGAGAGAGACCGTACCTGTGACCACGCTTGGCGCATTCTTAGCTTTCCTTCTGGCCATTACATATACTCGTCCTTATGCCAGCGGCCTGTTTTGGTTTGGGGGTACAAGTGGCCCAACTTAGTTTCCAACTCTGGGCCGCGGTAACGCTGGCGGTCTAGCCTGTTTATTGTTGGGACAGCTCTTCGCTTGGTGGCCCTCTCCACCATATCTATAACATACAATGTTCCTACTTGGACACGGTCCAGTCCCATGTCTTCCTCCACACACTCGACATGGATAATTTTGAAAACGGGCCAGTTTCCCTATATTCCTTCTAGCATGAGGGATAGAACGTCGGTTATCCATCATTGGCCTCTTCCTCAAGTTACGATTGTCCCTACCCTAGGCAAACCTCGACCCAGAAGTGGCAGCCTTATCTGCTATATCCCGCTCAATAGCTTGAGCTCGTTCGTAGATCTCATTATAGTCCCTCAGATTCAGAGAAATCATCTGACTGCGAAGATCCGGTCTCAAACTGTCTTTGAACCTCCGAGCCCTATCTAATGGATTCTCCACCATTCGCGGGGCAAACTTAGCTAATCAAGTGAATTCAGCCTCGTATTGATCCACTGTTTTCTGCCCTTGACGAAGGTTCATGAATTTTGCCAACTTCTGTTTCTGGGCACTCTCCAAGAAATACTTACTATTAAATGTCTCTACAAACATCACCCAGTTCTATGCAATACCACCCGGGAATACTTATCCTCTAGTGGCTTTCCATCAATTATTTGCGTTCCTCTGCAATTGATATGCTACTAACGTCACTCTCTCCTCATCAATACACTCTAGTACTTCAAAAGTTTTCTCCAACTCCTCTACCTACAGTGACGCAGCCTCAAGATCACTTCTACCATCAAACTTAGAGGGCTTTAACTTTAGAAACTACTCGACTAGTTGATGCATTAGTCGATTCGCATTCACTTGCCCTTGTCCTTGATCTCTATTATTACCATTTATAACAACAGCTGTTGCGGCCTCAACAGCCTGGGCAATAATGGCATCTTACTCCTGAGTCTGTCTGCCCATCAAAATTTTCACTTCCTTGAGGGCCCTTAAAATTCCATCCACTCGAGGATCCGCTGCAACCCTAACATCAACTCTAGGGTTTATTGTAGCTCCAGCATCAACTCCAAGATTTTCTACTACTCTAGCACCCATTTCGAGGTCCCTAACAGTTCTAGGTCGAGCACAACCTTGACCTCTTGTTCCTCTTCTTGTGCTCCTTCTTGGGCCTCGTCCTACACCTCTTCCTTCACTGCTCATTGTTCCAACTTTCTACCACTTTCCTACCTGTTATAATTCCATACAGGAATTAGAAACTTAGGTTAACTAATCTAGTCTAGCCCTAGGCAGTGAATTAACATAGTAATCCACTTAGCAGGCAATCAATTACATAGCACCAAACCACAATCAATTGGGTTCGTGCACTTACCTCAAGTCTAGACGCACCTACACTCCAATTATTATCACATTCAACCATTCAATAATCATAACAAACAGGTTGGAATACGTGTAACACTAGGTACACTTATGACTCACTAAGGTTTCTCTAACCAACTATCACTATTCTGGGCTTCCCTTCTTATCACTCTAAGCTTTGATCAACTTAAGTCGAGCTATCCTTGCTCTGATATTAATTCGAATGGGGATGTCATGCCTCGAACCCCATTGAGCGCGCGGAATCCCGATACTTGGTCAAATATGAGCGACGTCCCAGGAATACGTTGCCAACCCAACATACCCATCAGAGTAATTTTTGCGGCGAAAACCATTATCAAAAACCCGGGCAATAAAATTGGAGACTACCGGGAATAACTAGATCGCCAAACCGCCAACATTAATACATTATACTTCCAAACATTTACAATATCTACTATAATTTACAGGCATATCGAACCAGTAACTTTTAACCTCTAAAATACAAAAAGATCAGCATTCTAGGTCAACACTATCCAAAAATGAGGCACTCTCGAACTATCACCTCGCTCCCAGAACTAGTCCCTATGCCCTTTGAAGGGCGTCCACTCAGACTCACTGTCATCCTCGTCCTCATCTGCATCCTCTTCGTCCTCATGCTCATTTGACGACTTTAAATCCGGCCCAATCTCGATCGGATTGTCCTCGTCACCTGACTCAGGCTGATCCTTAACCTGCTCCTCCTCCTCGGAATCTTCTCTGTCCTCCTCTGGTTCCTCTGCGGGCTCATCTTCCGGCTCGTCCTCAACTGGCTCTACACCGAGATTCTCATCGTACTCCTCCTCGGGTCCTACCTCAGGTATCCCTACTAGGTCTATATCTATCTGATCAAATCTAGCCTGGAACTCTTCCGGTGCTAGGTTGGTTCGGCCACTGAAGAACCAGATGCAGTCGGTGCAGGATGATGTCCGGACTGTGCTATACTAACCTCCGCACTAATCAATTCCCCATCAGAAGCGGGTATAGTTGTCGGATCCCAATCACCCACACCATCGAACGGAATGTCAAAACTGCGAACGGGATCAAACTCGTCCATCCCGTCTCTGAACATCCACGCGGTATAAGTGTGAGCCTGCTAAAATGGTAGCCCTATGTCTACCAAAACTATAGAGGTGTGCTTAATCCAAGTATGGTTCTCATCTATGGGAAACTCTACAACTTCGTGGTCGGTGTGCATGGGGATTCCGAAGCGTTACGGCGGGAGATTCATGGCTCAAGCGGTGGCTCTGAAATGGTTTGGTTGAAACAACCATGAGATACTTTTTAATTAGTTGCAACCTAAGCCCTACCTAGACTACCACGTATTTCCAGACACAACCAAACATGTTATCAAGCAATTCACACAAACACTAACCAACAATCACACTAACCTGGACTCCTGGCATACTCAGCCTGCGCATTAGTCCACAATCACAACAAATAATTCTCACATACATTTCAAAACACACATGCTTTACACACATAACCACATACCAATGTACACGTCAATCACGCCAAATTTTCCAGCCCACAATTCACCCTCAGTCATGCGTAAACACATCATTTCCATTTATTTTTCTCGTCATACCCACACTTGCTCAATCACTTTCCCGGCCTGCGTAAACACTCCTCAGGCTTTCACTTTCCCATCACAACCCCCGTAAATACGACTCAATCCCGATCTCACTTTCACTTTCTTTCCTCAGCCCGCGCCAAATGCGATAGGCCTACGTGATCGTGACTCAAGTTTGAAATGCCTCGATCCGATCCCATTCTCACACTTTCCTTAGCCCGCGCCAAATGCGGAAAGCCTACATGATCAAGACCCGAGCTTAAGATGTCTCGGTTTGATCCCGGTCTCACCCGAGCTAATTGTGCCTTGGGTCGATCTCATTTCCCATTTTCTCATTCCTCAACCAACGCCAAATGTGACAGTCCTACATGATTGCGACCTGAGCTTATAATGCCTTGGCCCAATCCCACTCTTATACTTGCGTACAATTCGAGCATGAAATTCGTGCACCCAATTGCACTCAATTTCCTCATCACAACTCAATCACATCACGAACACACGACCAACACACAATTTGGTATTTTTCACACTCAAAACTGCAATATCTCACTCTCGGCCCTTCACGACACTTTCATGAAATTCCGAGCCAGACTTAATAGCAACTATCACACGCCAGACAGCACATCACAACATACAGAACATCATGTCACAGCCATCGATTGGCCTTTAAAATTCTGTCAAACTTCCCGATTTCAATCCTAAGGCCCAATAATCAATTCTGCCCCTAAAACCGTACCAATCCGTGTCTAACTAGGCTCGAAATTTCCCAATATACTAAATAAATTTTAGATCGTGACTTACCAAGCTCTAGACTAACGAGGCTAGAGCGGAAAGCGGCGGCAAGTCAGAGATCTACCGGCGGCTTGTAGCAGCGATGACGATTGGTGGCGATTGGGAGGAACGGCGAGCGGCGGCGGCTTGCGGTGGTCAGTTTGGCTCATGGCCAAGGAGAGAGAATCGAGAGGGAGAAGGTAGAGAAAGGGGGCGGCGATGGCTTGGGGATAGCGGATCGGCGACGAGGTGCGGCACGGCGGTAATTGGCGGGAGAGAGGGCGGTCGGGAGGGAGAGAAAGAGAGAGAGCCAAATGGGGAGAGAGAGAGGAGAGAGAATGGGGAGAGAGAGAGTGGGTAAAGACTTATTGTCCAAGCTTCGACTCATTTTTGTCAAATGACCAAATTGCCCCCATCTCTACTTTTCATCCGATGGTCAAGATTCGATCTTATCTTGAAATTAACGGCCCAGATAGAATCTTTTCCAAAATATTCAAGGGCAAATTTGGGAGTTTCTAAAAAAGTCCAAGGGTAAAATTGTCTTTTTCAAAATTTATTGCAAAATGACCAAAATGCCCTTACCCATTAAAACTAGCCCTTTGGAAATTCCCAGGGGTAAAATGGTGACTTTCCCATTTTCTTGTCAAAATTGAATTTTTCTAAAGGATTCGGGAACATCCAAAGCTACACGTTTCAACCTCAACATTGACCTAATGTCCTGTCGTGATTTCCTAATTTTCCGATGCCCAATTCGGTCTCTAATTAATAATTGAATTCTATATAATGTAACTTGTGCATATCTCAGACTAACGGGCGGCTTTCGAGGAAATTGGCAGAATCGACCCGTGACTGATACTAAATCAAGTCACGTGCAAGTTCATTCAGATCCTGACGATCTCGGTTGTCAATAAAATCGCAACGATCGATCACTAGTTCCATTGGGTACGATCGTTCGGTATAGATTCTGGATCGTTCGTCAATTCATTTCGTTGTCAAATGGAATCACCCGCGATCCACTAGTATGACAATGACAAATTGGCCCATCACTATCCTAAGATCGGCCTACATTGGCTCAAAATGCCACCTCAACGATTCTATGATCGAAAGTCAGTTCACGATCGAATTTCTCTAGTCGTACGAATTTAAATCCCTAATTAGCCTTTCCCTAATGATTAATATCCCAGGAATGATTAGTTTCGGGCGAGAATCGACTACAAGTACATTAATAAAATTATTCATTTCATAAATCTCAAAATGGGTGAAATTTCGGAATGTCATAATCTCTCCGGGTGAAGGTATGAAACTTATGCTACGCATTTCTAGCATCTTCATTTTTTCTTCTTCAACAAAGTGTATTTAAATCCCCAGAGCAAGTCATTGTTTTGTTTTGTTTTGTTTTTGTCACTTTCTTGTTTTTGACTTGATCGCCAAGAGAACTTGTCACACATTTAGATTGCATATGGTCATTTGAACTTTTTTGTCGGAAAAAGATAAGGTTGGATTAGATGAATATATGATTAGATTTTTTAATATCATAGACAATATTTGTATATGTCCAAATATAACGGGGGGAAAATTGTAAATAAGGGAGTAAAATTGAGCTGTTTTCTTGAAAAAGGTTTCAGAGTTGACTTTGTCCAAATAAGAGCCTAAAGTGGAGCCGTTTTCTAAAAAAAGGGCTTAGAGTGAATTTGTTTCAAATAAGAGCTTGAAGTTAAGTCATTTTCTCAAAAAGAGAACAAGAGTGACCCTTATCTCAAACAAATGCTCGAAGTGGCCAACTTAGTCTCAAAAAAGGCCCGAGCTCACTGACCTACCCAATCTTCGACACCCGACTAGCTTACCAGTCTGATTCACGTGCTTATTCCGGTAGCAATATCAAGGAGCCAAGAACAGCAGACACGAATGCAATGGAGAAGGTACGTCGGTGATATTAGGAAAAGTTTCCCCTAGAAGAACCGTAGCTTCAATTTGGGGGTTGTTTCAAATTACGTCAAAGCAAAAAATTTCACACAAAACTGCCCTTGATGTTCACGCCTTACTATTAGAATAAGCACCGTAGTTGCACATGCAAAATCGGCCAATGAAGATTTGACTAGCTGATGAGCTCAAATATTTATTTGAGACAAAATTGGTCACTTTAGGTCATTTAAAATCCACTTTACCTGTTTTGAGAAAGTGGCCTTATTTCAAACCCTTATTTGAGACTATATTAGTCACTTCATGTCTTATTTAAGACAATATTCACTTTCGGCTATCTTTTGAGAAATGAGAAAGCGATCTCAAGTCAAACCGTTCTTTGAGATTAAGTTAGTCACTTTAGGTTTTTATATTAAAACAAGATTCACTTTGGGTCAACATGGTCGTTGAGGGGAATGAGACACAGTGACACACGAGCCTAAGTTGAGATCAAGTGCTAGCACGGGATCTCAAGCTATGCACTGCTCGACTCGAGCCCTAGATCCTGTATCCAAGGCTTGGTCGACCTCAGATTAGAGATCTAAGGCTCGACGATGGCAGCAAGGACGACCACGGCCTGCCAAGTGGAGATCAAAGGTGACAAGCTGCTAGCTAAGAGCTGAGGTGGTGGTAATTCCTGGTAGAATGCAAAGGTGGCTGTGGTGGTTGAGGGCGGAGGCAAGAGTGATTGACTGTCATGGTGTGAGTCCTCGCGCAGTGGCCAGCAATGCTATCGTTGGAGGAGGTGATGGACGACGAGGCAGCTCTAGTCCTGCTTTTGCAATTTCCAGAAATATCCAGATTATATCCCACCCACTTAAGTGGAATTTTTATCTAGATTTTACTAGAACAATATCCAAACATATTTTGATTTTTCATTCTTTAAATATCGGATAGGATAAAACTTATCCTATCTAGAGTTATAACCTGCCCATCAAACCCTGCGTTAGTTTGTGGGATGAATTATGATTATTGAATAACCTCACTGAATATTTAATAATTCAAAATCCAACAGTACATATAGGGGCTTATCGATTAAGTTCATATGCACACGCGGATTAGGCGGACAATGCAGATTTGGCCGTTCAACTCGACAGAAATAATAAATTTATGTTGGGGCACTAAACCGTTTTTCACTTAAGATGAAGTTTCACGTAATTAAATGATTGGATATGTATGATTTTAGTCTCAAAGAGAATAGCCCATTTAAATCCTAACTAATTCAATGTGCAATTGGAATCTATGTCATGCTAATATGTTGCAATTAGAACAACGTAAAAATTAGTACAAAGAGTTTTTATTATAAGGGAGTTGTGAACAATCTATAATAGGGAGTTTAAACAAGTTAACCGCTTTGCGCATCGACCCAAATTTGTGTAACTATGTTACAAAAGCCTCTTTTTTCCATAAGACATGATTTACGGGTTGCCACACACATCTTTTTCTGGGAAACTGTGTCAGCAAGCCACGCAGTGCGAGTTAGGCACATTGGTCACCAACCTGACGAGTATGAGATATAATGCCACTCATGTTTTATGTGGTTTACAAGTCGTGTGAGTTGCCAGATTAAAATCAGAAATTCAAATGGAAAATAAAAGAAATATAAGGCTTTCTTCATTTTGCGAAAAATGTAACGTTTTTGGAAAATATTTTCTAGGAAGACATTTTTCAGAAAAATAAAGATATTTTTCGGTATTCAACTTAAACTTGAAAAAGTTCGACCAAAAAAACAAAAAACTTAAACTTGAAAATGAACTGAAGAATATTTTCTGCCATTTGGTATCCAATTTGATTTTCTAGGGAAAATTATCGAAAAATTTGAATTTTTTTAATGTTTTTAATTATTTTCTTTCTCCTTTCCTTTCCTATTTTTTCTTCTTCCTTGGCCAGTCGCCGGCCATGACAACGGCCCGCAACCGGCCACAGGCAAGGTCGAGCCTCGCCGGCTTGTGGCCTTGCCTGATTCAATGAGGTCAAGGTTGCTCGAGGTTGGCAAGCTCGAGCCTCTCCAAATATAGCGAGTTGGGAGAGGCTTTGGCGACCTTGAGAGAGGCCCGAGCTCGCCCAAGGCTAGTCAAGCAAGCTAGGCGAGGGTCAAGCCTCACCTGAGGTCGCCATACATCGACATGGCTCTAGCGACCTCACTAGAATTTGGCGAGCTTAAGCCTTATCGGCCTGTGGCAAGGCTCAAGCTCGCCTGTGGCCGGCGATTGGTCGAGGAAGAAGCAAAAAAGAAGAAGAAAGAAAATGAAAAAAATAAAAGAAAACGAAAAAAGAAAACATAATAAATTTTTTTAAATAAAAAAAAGATAAAAAGAAAATAAAAATACAAATAGAAGGAAAATGTGTTATTTAAAAGAAAGTGAGGTAAAAGAAGATATGGAAAATGTTTTCCGCTTTTTAAAAAGGGGAAAATGTTTTTCATGACTAATTTATTTTCCGTGAAACGAACGCTAGAAAATTCAGAAAACGTTTTCCTGGAAGTTATTTTCTGTGAAACGAATAGAGCCTAAGTGTCGCATTAAAAGAAAATAATAAATGGCGTCCGTGCAAAATGCATAGAACAATTTTCTAAAAATACATCGATTTCTAAGGGAATTGGTTCTAAGTAGATTGCCTTCGTACTTTGTGGTATAAATATAGATTGCTTAAGTTCTAACTTAGGAATTTTCATGTTCATTGCACAAAAGGAATAAGGTCAAGTTCCCCAAACATATTTGGCTGGATTATGCAATTACTCCCTCTTAGTCTAATAATTTTGTTATGTGGAAAGGAATTGTGACATTCCAAATTTCAACCTATTTTTGAGATTTATAAAACGAGTATTTCGTCAGTGCGCTTATAGTAAAATCTTGACCAGAACTGATCATTCTTGGGTTATTTTTTTTTAATTAGATATTTCGTTAAAATTGCATTCGATCGAATTTTGTCGTTATTTAGAGCCCAAACTTTAATGTCGAATTTCTCGGAGTTCTGGGACAAATTAAATTAAACGATGTCGATATTATTGTAGCCATCGGATCGCACTTGAATGCGATGTTTGACCCCCCTCTCTCTCTCTCTCTCTCTCTCTCTCTCTCTCTCTCCCCCGCTGCTCTACCGCGCACCTCTCCCCCCATGCACACATCCCTTCGTGCACGTTTTCCCCCCTTCTGTCAGACTCTCTCTCTCCTCTTTCTTCTTTCTTCTCTTATTCTTCTTCTCTCTTTCTTCCTTCTTCTCTTCCTCTCCCTCCTTCCCCAACGCCACTTCTTTTGCTTCTTCCTCTGCCCGATCGTCGCTCGTAGCTCACTTAGCGCCGCCACTCGCTCTCTGCCACGTTGCCCTACCGACCGCCGCGCTACGCCGTCTGTCCTCCGTCGTGCCCCCTAGGCCGACTGCTTTTCCCCCTCTCCTTCGCGCACGTGCAGCAGCCCGTCGCCTCCGTGCGTTGTCGCCTCTGCCCGACCACCCCTCGCCAACCTAGCTCGTCGCCCAACCTCCGCACGTTGCCGCCGCCGTCGCCTGCGCTCCCAACAGCTCGTCGTCGCGAGTCTCGCTGCTCAGCCCACGTGCTCACTGCGCCTGACCGTCGCCATAGCCCGCCGCCACCCAACTCATCTGCACGCCCTGCCCGAGCTCGTAGTCGTCATTGTCCAGCAGCCGCTCGATGCCGTTGCTAGCTCGCTTAGCACTACTGGTCACCACTGCTGCTGTCACCACACGCATGGCCGAGTCACATGGCCACTGCCCCGGGCCATGGCTGAGCTTGCCCAAGCCGTGGCCGAGTAGCCCAAGCCATGGCTGAGTCATCTCGGGCCGTGCCCGAGCATGCCCAGCCGCTGCCCTTGTCGTGGCCGAGTGTCCTAGGCCGTGGCCAAGCGCTGCGTCGAGTTGCCAGGCCGTGTGCCGAACCGTGGCCGAGCCCCGTGCCCTCACTTCACCCGGGCCATTTTGGACCCATGTGGATTTTTCCCGAGCCAAACTTAGATAAGTGACTTCCTAAACTCTACTTAGTATAATGGGCATTTTTAAACTTGTTTAGTGTATGATAAGTATCGGTTTAGGAGTTAAATGTGGATTAGGGTTAATATTTAAATGTGAGTAATTGTAAATTAAATTGCGATGATTATATGATATGTTTAGTAGCTAATTTATGGGGGTGCGATAACTGGATTGTCGTGGCGTTTATGGGTAAAATGGACTATTTGAATGCGGCTGACTTGAATGAGGATTGGTGGGCAAATGTGATGAGCTCGTGACTTGTATTGTGTGGCATGTATGCGTGTAAGAATGGACTTGAAACATGTTGACGGTAGTCCATGAAAGGCAAGTTAGACCTAGGACGTGTTGACGGCGGTCATTAGAAATTGATGGAATTATGTGGCATGTGTGCATGTAAGAACGGACTTGAGACGTGTTGACGGTGATCCGTGAAAGGTAAGTTAGACTTGGGACGTGTTGACGGCGGTCAGTGGAAATTGATCGAATTGTGTGGCTTATATGCATGTGAGAACGGACTTGAGACGTGTTGATGGTGGTCCATGAAAGGCAAGTTAGACCTGGGACATGTTGACGGCGGTCATTGCAAATTGATTGAATTGTGTGGCTTGTATGCATGTGAGAATGGACTTGAGACATGTTGACGGTGGTCTGTGTAAGGAAAGTCAGACTTGAGGCATGTTTACGCGGGTCGTGAGAAAGTGTGAAATGTCCAGTGAGGGATAGAGCTCGGCTTGATCTGAGGGCTGACCTGAGGCGTGTTAACGCGGGTCGTGTGAAAGGATCTGGGAGGTCATGGAAAGTTGCTTGGTCACGCGTGCGAATTGAGTGTGATTAAATTGATTGAATATGTGTTGTTATGGCGTTTGAGTGGTGATATTATGTTTCTGGTTTATTATTGCATTATGGTGTTTAAGTAATATGCAGAGTGGACGTGTGGACTGAGATTGGGTAAGTGTGTGTATGTGAATTCTGTACATTACTGGTTAGATTGCATGTCAAAACTTGTCTGGGAACGCATTGGGCTACGTGGACGTGTGGACTGAGACGGGGTAAGTGTGTGTATGTGAATTCTGTACATTACTGGTTAGATTGCATGTCAAAACTTGTCTGGGAATGCATTGGGCTACGTGGGGTTTAGGGTGTTGCTTATTGAGACTCGTTCTCATAGTAATTATATAACCATTTTCAAATCCGTGACTGTGATTGATCGGAGACGCCACCAGGGTATCTCGGGAATGGAGGGCGGGTCAAGTTATCTCGTATTTTGTGTGCCTCCTTTTTATAGAGGAGTTAAGCTTACAAACCACCGCCCTCTTTTGACAATTGTGGTTGAGTTAGTAGCCTGGGTTGTTGTTGTGTATTTGTGAATGCTGCAAGTTATGTCGAGTATGTTATGTATTTGCTTGGTTTGTGCAAGTGCGATCCCTTTGTCATTGTTATTTGTTTGGTTGTTTTATTTCGCTTTCGCTTGCATAGTTCGTTTGGGTCGGTGATGCGTCTTGAGACGTCACGTTACATACGGCCATCAAAGAGGTGTTGCGAGCCCATTAGGATTCGGGGCGTGACAGGAATTATATTTTTTTTATGGGTTAATATTAGCTTGAACACCATCCTATCCTATCTCCAAATCAAAATTTATCAAAGCAACTAGTCCCATTTAAAACTTTAATCCCAAAGAGAAAAGCCCTAATTTCAAAATCCACAATCTCCCTCGCCACCCAACCATCCTTTGATCATCAAGCGCAAATCGCCTTGGACTGTCGACATTGGTGCTAGCCAACAACTCCATGTATCTTTGATCGCCACCATCATCTACATACCTCATCCTTTCCCTCTCCCCAGTTCTTATCCGTCTCATTGTCATGACTTGGATCTATCTCCCTGTTGTCGACGATTGGTGTGGATGAAGCGGCAACGAAGCTTTCTCAAGACTGGCGATCATGTTTGATGGAGAGAGAATAGGGGAAAAGTGTCAGAAAAGTCCTAATCCTATTGCATTGGTGCCAATTTATTCCTAAATCTTTTAATTGTGCAAATTGAGTCATATACCTTTTGGTCTTGTGCTAAATTAGTCTTTCTGGCTAATTTTGATTGGATTTTGCTAATGTGAACATTAACTAGCTTATGTGGCACCATTAATAGTGACGTAGATAGTTTTTAATAATATTTCAATAATTTTTCTGATTTTATTATTTTTTTATGCTTTTTTTTACCTTTCTTCTTGCTTTTGCTAGTGACCGGCCACTTGCCTTGGTCGGGCGAATTGGCCTCGCTTTGAAGAGGGTCGCCGTCGCTTGCCATAGGCAAGGCTCTGACAGGCGAGGGCCAGTCCTGGCGAAGGTTTGCCTCTCCAAATTTGATGAGGCTGGCCCTTGCCCAGGCCAAGGTGGCCTCGTCGAGCATCATTTGGGCAAAGGCGACATTCGGTGAGGGTTAGCCTTACCCAGGCTAGGATGGCCTCATCAGATCTAGTGAGGGGAGCCCTCGCAGGAGGTCGCCCTCTGGGTTGGGCCTCGCCTGTGGCAAGTGACGACAACCCTCGCCTAGGCGAGGCCAACCTACCCGATCATGGTTGATCATTAGCAGTGCCATGTAGGTCGGCTGGCATCTACGTTAATAATATCTTGCCAAAATTAGTCGAAAGGACTTAATTGGCAGTAGATAAAAATGTTTAAGACTAAATTGGCATAAATACAATATGTTTAAGACTTCTCCAACACTTTTCCTAAGAGAACAGAGATAGAAGCAACCCCTAAGTCAAGGATAATTGGCCAACACCAGTCTACTAAATGTTCAGTTTAAGCATAACTACCCAATCCACCTTAAACTTGAAGGTCTAAGGTTAATGATCCGCTAACCACAACCCTATTGGCATGCCAAAAATCAAAGAACTTTCTTCATATAATATAGAAAATGGCCAAGGTGTAAAATCGCTACACGGCTTAATTTATAATTCGGATTGGGCGCACAAACACAACAAAATAGATAGTAAATGCGAGAAAGGGAAATCGAGACACAAGATTTATTCTTATTTATCCTTAAATTAGGGCTATATCTAACAGATAATTATACTATAATTAGCACCTCCCACTTCTTTGTTACAACTCTCAAAGATTATCCTGGTTCACCCTTCCTGTCAAGGGGAAGTATGAACCATACCCCAACACTTATGAGCTCTTTAAGACAAATGACCCATTCGCTTTTGAGATACCAAGCGGGTGAAATGCACGTGCTTCAATTATTGTTACAAAGTAGTATATACATCTACGTGCATAGCTGTAACATTGTTCTAGATATAAAAGTCTACATGTATAGTTTCACCGTCGTGATCACGACTTTCTCATTAGTGCCTCACTTACATTGTAAGACAGCTAAACGCGCAAAACATAACCTAGGATTAGTCCTAGGATTATCTGGGGAAGTTATATCCCCTTTGGAAGAATTATAAAACCGCCTGGCTCGCAAGTTCCGGATCCGAAGGCATCATCATGGATCCTGAACTGGGATACGTTTCTTTATACCAGTAGTTGAGGGATTGAGGCGTGTGGGGAGCCAGTCAACAGAGAAGGAAGAACATGGTGAATGTTTTGGCATAGAAGAATTCCAAAGAAACGCATGTGCCGTCCACCCCGAAATTCTTATTTAGATCTGATCCACCATGGACCGAGCGATTTCTGCCGCCGGATTTCGCGTGACTTTATTTACGTGAGACCCTTATCATCAATGATTTAGATTTAGGTGGAGTTTTAAGTGGCAATGAATAAATTTGAAAAGCACATGGATGAGGAAGCAAAGCTCCGGCGGAGAACAGGGAGGAAATCCTCCATCTTCTCATCCGCTTCTTTCCCTTCAAGGCACGCCATCCTGCCCACACATTTCTTTTATGAGGTTACATAAAATAATCTCATTTGATATCAATTTTAATTGAATACCAACCCATCTTCTGCATTAGGCAATTTGGAGCCTACTGTACCTAAAAAGTAGATGAAATTCCATATTTTGACTTATTAGGGTTTCAAGGAGAAATTGCACGTGTATGACATTAGAATGTATAGAACAACAAGTTTCATCACCTAATTAAACAATGATTTGAGGATAGTGGCTATATAATGGAACATCTAGAGATAAAATTTAATTACTCGATTTACCTAATTAACGATGATTGCTTTTGTTAACCTACTTAACAATTCAAGTTCTATATTCGCTGCTACAAGATACATTGCATACATTGCATTATCCAATTCAATAACCACATTATTGTAGCATATGTATGTTGTATATTAACTCTGCAAAGTTGTATATACGATGTTGGACATGTGCGCATGCTTATATATATATATATATTTATATATATATATATATATATGTGTGTGTGTGTGTGTGTGTGTGTGTGTGTGTGTGTGGGTGTGTGTGTGCGCGTGCGCTCGTCTTGGTATTGGTTCCTGGAGAGAGAGAGAGAGTAGGCCAATGAAGAGTAGTTTATTGCCCACGCGAGGCCAATCAATTAGCAGATTGGATAGCGAAGGCCCACCATAGGCATACCCTCTCCCAAAATTGGTTACTTTCACCATTGCAAGCTTTTCGAGATATGTTATGTTTGGAAACTCATATGTTATGTTCTACTGGTTCTTGTTAACGAACGAAAGTGCTTTTTGACAAGAAAAGAAAGAAAGATTCGGTATGATGTAAATTAGTTGAACTCCAGTGAATTAAATATATTATCTTTCAGTTAGGCCTCTGAATTGGTCAAATTCTATAGTTTCTACGATTTCACCTGATGTATATGAGGTGAACTCAAGTGAATTAAATATATTTTCTTTCAATTTGGCCAATGAATTCATCAAATTTTTAAGTTTATAAGATTCCATCTGATGTGTTTGATTACGTTACCTGCAGGCTTGTGGTGCCACTGCAGATAAACAAAGGCCAAATCATAGTGTATACTTCTCAAGTTGAGAAATAATTTTGCTAGCTAACGGGGAAATAATCTTCGATAGCTATATTTTCAGGCATACGAAATACTTCTCTAATATCGCGAATCATGTAAGATGAAGCCAAATGTTAATGCGCTATCCGAACATGAAATTCCTTTCACATTGTGATATGGAGAGCCGAACAAACACCATATATCGTTGCTACCAATCAATATGCCACGAAGATGATCAATATTATTATCATTGGAAATATAATAAATTGGGAGATTAGGTGCTTTCTTTTTCTAAATATTGTAAAGTTGAAGATTAGGATGCCAAGTGCATCTTAGGCCCAATGAAATATAGTGCTATAATATCTTTCACTGTGATATTTAAAGTATAGTTGTCAATTAAGATATGGGAACTAAAAAAAATAAGCAAAGCGCTTTTCAGGCCCAACAAGATAGTGCGACTAACGAGTTATGATTTTATTAAGATGTAAGCATTTCAATTTACAATAAGAACAATAATGGGAAAATTTACTTAATCAGTCCTAAACCTATTGTACAAATACCGATTTAGTTCTAAAATTTCAATTTTGCCAATCTAATTTGAAAACTTTGTGCCGAATTCCGATGAAATAGTATCGGGTATTAAACGCAAGTATATATATAGTAAGAGTCCAATAAGCTTAATAGGATAGACACCCTCACGAATAAGAGAAAGTATAATAATAATAATAATAATAATTTAACCATGAATTTGAAGCCAAGAAAGAATTCATATCGGGAATTAATTTTTGAATAATATGAACTAATTGGGCCACAAATATATTTCAGTAGAAAAAAATATAAATTAGGTGCGTAGCAAAGGTTTGGTTTGAATTGAGTATTAGTTTTCTTTATTCTTTATATATATATATATATATATATATATGTGAAACAGTATTGTGTTCTTTGGAAATTTGTGTCATCTAGATTCACTAGCCATCTCTAACCTGACCAAGTATTGGACTCACTAGCTTTTATCTATTGTCACATAGCTTTGAATATTACAACTTTGGGTTTGGTATTTTGAAATATGACAGACTCATCTATGTATGACATACGGCGTAATTTAATATAAAGATGGACACGTCTTATCAATCTAACAACACAAAATTTTTTATGATTATATGACTAAGACTATACGAATATGCACTAACTTATATTATGTTTTTAAATGAGTCATCTATGTGACCATATTAAAGCCGAATAAGAAATTACTTTAGATCACTGGACTCAAAATCGTTGGCTTTGATAAATCTATTTCACTTCAAAAACTCAAGCTGTTAGGGCATGGAACGTTTTACATTATATAATTTCACGGACGAAGATTTATTGCGTTATATTTATCCAGATAGAATTCTTCTTGGAAAAAAACTGCAAAAGCCTTCATTAAAGGCAAAATATGTTCTAGGGCGCGTGGGTCGCAGATTTCTGTGCTTGCTATCAATATTATTTTAGAGTGGCGAAATAAGCAGAGTTGATTACCCATATCTTACACATACTTGAGCCCCTCTAATATTTAGAAGATCAAAAAAATTAAGCAGAAATCCGTAGAGCTTATTAGGCCCACTAAACTTTTAAAAATTGTTATTTTGGCTCTAAATTATGTTAAGATTAGTCGCATAAATATAACGAAAAAGAGAGTAAAAACAAGGAAGAGAAATCGAGACACGATGTTTTGCTCTGGCTCACCCTTAAATTAGGGCTACGTCTGATAGAAAATTTCACTGTATTTAGCTCCTCTCACATCTCTACTACTTCCATTAATTACAAGAGAAAGAGATTATATATATACTCAATAGCTTTTCATGGATCGAAACCTAAACTATTAATAAAATACATGACCAAATTATAAAAGCCCTCCGATATTGCGGGGGCGTTGCCACAAACAACCCTTGCTGGGGCGGCGCCTTCCGAACTCCCTTGCTTTCTTATTAATGGAGAGTATGAATCACACCCTAATAAGTTATTCATTTCCAAATAAGTTGGTATTCAACCACAATGTATGTGGATTATAATCATGCTTGTTGAATGAAATGCATGTTAGAGGTGTCAATAATCACGATATGGAATCAATTATGTATAAGATTAAGTGAATGCAATACAAGCTTAACAAATTGTATTTGGAAAACATAAAATTTTGAGGTTAAAGAGTGTAAGCATATATATGGTAGAGTATACTTGCTTTGGAAGTGACTATATTGAAGGCCATTTTTGATTTGGAGTGGGCGTAGGCCTTTGAATAGTGTGCGCGTGTTATTTCATGCAAGATGCGAGGGCGTTTTGGTGAAGTTAGAATAATTTTGGTGGTGTGGCGTGGCTTCATTTTGAGGATTTTTTTTTTAGTTGTTGATTCGTCAATTTCTTGACTTAATGAAACCAATTGATTTATTCCACGATAGATCTAGATCCCCAAAATCTTCAATCCCCAAAATTTCCATTATTTTTGGGTGCTATTGGCAATGCCGAACCTACAAGCACACTGTCGAAAAGCAAAGCCGTAAAAACAGATTAAGATATTGTGTGTGCTAATTACAGAAGCTGAATTCGGTGATCTGTTCTTTGAGCGTGTGATCCTGAATCTTGTTTTGATGAATCTTCTTATCTGGAACTTGTTTTGTTATCCTAGTTTGTAGTTGGATTGCGTTTCTCTATTAACTATCTGTGAAAAAAATGATTAAAAAATTTCTTTGATCATATATACATATATTTGTGAATGAGCTTAAGCAAGGAAATCCTTATTGATCTTCAAAGTGCAAACTTTTTGGACAAAACTAGAAGCAACCCATCTGACAACTTCGTGTGGATGAAAATGTCACATGGTTATTAAAAAAATTCCAACGTCTCCACGTTATCGTATGTAAAAATTAAGACACGTTTTAGGGAGGACCCAAGATGGAGTCGCACTGGCTCCTTAGGGTATTCGAAAATTGCTTTCGGAAATAATTTGAAACGATTTTCAAAATAAAACAAGGGATTATTCCTAAATATTGAAGATTTAAGACGGAAAAAAATACAGTTTCGTGCGCCAAGTGTGTTTTATTTTTGTTCCAAATCATTTTTCTGGATTCACTACAGAAAACCTCTCTAATAATTTCAATGGTACACACATATATTGGGAAAATTACCAAAAAGTCATAAACCTATTATAATTGTTCGAATTCAGTCCTAAACCATTTTTTTGTCAATTTAATCCTAAACCTTTTGTATTGGTGCCAATTTAGTCCATCCGGCCAATTTTGGCCGGCCCACACTGACATGGATGCCAAGCGACGTTAACATGAGTAATTTTTAATAATATTTATTTTTTCAATTTTTTTATATATTTTTATTTCTTTTTTCTTTTCTTCCTTCTTTTCTTTTTTTTCCCCACAATGGCCGACGAGGCTCCGGAGAGGCTCGCCAGCCACTAGGCAAGGCAATAGGACATGACCACCTTCGCCTGTAGCCGCGCCTCCCCCATGGCCCCTAGGCCTCGTGCCCATATCACGAGGTGTGGCCGTGGGCAAGGCCGCCTTCACCCACCGCCCCCAAGCCTCGCTCAGATCAGGGCGAGGGCCGTGACCCTCACCGGCAGTTAGCAAGCCTTGTCGGCCATTGTGGGGAAGAAAAAGAAAAGTAGGCAGAAAATAAAAAAAAAACGGAAAAAGAAAAGGAAAAAAAATTATAAAAAATAAAAATATAAAATATTATGAAAAGTTATCTACGTCAGTTCCAACTGTGCCACGTAGGATGGCTGGCAAAAATTAGCCGGATAGACCAAATTGACACAAATGCAAAAAGTTTATGACTAAATTGGCAAAAAAAAAAAGGTTTAGTACCGAATTGGAATAATTGCAATAGGTTTAGGAATTTTTTGTATTTTCCCCACATATATTAGCACAATTTCATATTTTTAAAATGGGTTTGCTTAACTTATAAAACGTACATTCAAGTTTAACAAAAAAAATGTACTTTCAAGAAAAAAAGTTGAAAATATGCATGAAAATTGAAAATGCTCTCTAAATTCAAATGAACTTCGCAAATTTAGGCCTTCTCTTTTGCGAAAGTTTTGTACCTTAAGTGGCCGACTCATAAAGTTCTTCTAGTTGTAGGTCTTTGTTGACACCCATTTTTAATTTGGCCAAAATTAATTGCACAAAATTTAGAAATTAATTTTCTTTAATTCCTAAAACATAAAAATATTTCTATTTAAATGCATTACATGTAGAAATTAGACATATTTACATTAATAAGGTTTTTAATAAAAACAAATTTCACGTTGGGCAAGGCCGGAACTAGGTCGGCTCGGCCCCCTTTTCTTTTTCCTTTTTCTCCCCTCCTCTGCGCGGGCCCAGCCCAGCTTTCCCCTTTTATTTTCTTTTTCTTTTTTTCCCTAGGCCTAGCCCTTTCACTTTTCTTTTTTCTTCTCCCCCCTTACCCCCCGCGCGGGCCCAAGCCCAGCCTCCTCTTTCCCTTTTCCTTCTCCCTGCGCATGGGGTTAGCCCCATCCCAGCCTCCCTTCTCCTTCCTTCTCCCCTATGCGCCGATCTCTTTTGCCTCAACTGTTCGCCTCTGCTCTGGCTGCAGAGCGGCGAGCGGCCGAGCAGCTTCCCCCCATCGCCATCAGGTCAGAGGCCTCCCAAGCAAGCACGCCACCAGGACTGGCCATTAAGGCCAGTCCCGTCCTCCCGGGATTCCAGGCCTCTCTCTCCCCTCTCTTCCTCTGCCCCTCAGTCACAGAATCGGTCCCCCCCTGCACCGGCCTAATAGCCGCGAAAGTCACGGCCAGCGTAGGCTGGTGCAGGCCACTCGTCACGCAGACGCACAAAGCAGGGAGGGGGGGCCCGTTGTTGTCAATTATAAAACCAGAGAGAGAGAGAGAGAGAGAGAGAGAGAGCCCCGGTTGGTCATTTTTTAAAAAAAAAACAGAGCAAGAGAGAGAAAGAGACAGAGAGATAACAGAGAGAGAAAGAGAGAAAATAGAGAGAGAAAGAGAGGAAAGTTGGTTTTTATAGGTTCCCAACTGAGTCGCCATCATCTTTCGATCAACCGGAAACTCTCCAGACGCGCCATCGACGGTGAGCTCTTCCCCCGGCCCGAACCGCCTTTGTTCTGCTCTGTTTTTCTGCTCGGTTTGGCTGGGACCTGCGACGGCCGTTTCTCGCGAGTCGCGGTCCGTGTGTCGTCACCGAAGGTATGCTGGGTCGCCTGATTCCTTTGATTTGCCGGAACAGGTCAAAATCTGCTGTTTTTAGTCGTGCACACCATATGCTCGATGAAATGCCCCAGTAAAGCTGATTTTGATTCGGCTTGCCAGCCGATGAACCGACGGCCAGACGGTGAGGCAGGCGGTTGGCGGCGTTGGTGGTGGCCCCAGGGGTTGATTTGGAGGGCGGCCTAGGCCTGGGTCAGCCGGCGGACGGCCAATTTTGGCCTCACCGGCATCCCCCTAGCGGGCCTATGGAATTCAGGTCAGACCCGACCCGAATCAACAGATTCGACCCAGTCAACGCACAGGTCGGATCCGTTGACTCGGGTTAGCCCCGACCGACCTGGATCATCCGACCCGACCTGGGTCAACGCCCAGTTCGGATTCGTTGACCCAGGTCAGGTTTGACCGACCCAAATCTGTTGACCCAACCCGGTTTAATATTATATTATTATTATTTCGTATTTTTTTAAAAAAATAATAATTTTTTTCTCCCACCGTATATATATATATATATATATATATATATATATATATATATATATATATATATTTAAAAAAAAAGAAAATTTAAAAAAAATTAAATTTTTTTGTGTGGTTTATCTAATTGTTTTAATTTATTATTGTATTATTATGTATGTTATTTTAATTGCATAAATTGCCATGTTTTAATTAGATAAACCAATGGGATCATGTATTGTTGTAATCATGCATATCTTTAGTTAATTTTAATTGCATGGCCTGCTGTGCTTTGAATGTCATCTGACTTAGTTAAGGTTAGAATCTTAGGCTGCATGAATTGTTGTGTTTTTTTACTGCTAATCACTTCTGATTATGCACTCACTCGATCACCTCACATGTTAGGAGAAATATCCTAAAATCAATCCAAACTGTCTGGTAAATGTTTTTGGAAATGAACAGGGTAAAATGATACCAAAAGGGCATTAGTTATCCAACTAATGTAACCAAATCCCCGAACTCAATCAATATATGGTTCGTAGGAATAGGGTGATGGAATCACCCTATTTAGGTTTCTAATCGACCCACCCCAAGTCGATTAGTGGCGACTCCTTGATGTAAACCATTTGTATGTTAAATACTAAAACCCTAAGTAGCGATATGATATGGGCTTGGAAGGACTCGAGTTAAGTCCCAAACTTAGACTTAGCACGTACCAGGCGAACCCCCTCGTTTTTTGAGCATGTTAAAAAAACCTGGGAGTTTCGGTCGCGACAGACTGGCGACTCCACTTGGGACTTTTTGTTTTTTTTTTAAAACGTGGACTTAAGCCAATGTGTGCCTTGTTCAAAAATAATTTTTGTTTTGCAGCAAGGACGCCAGGTATGATCCTAATATTAAGGTGTTATTTGTTCTTGTAGGTTCAAATTGATTGTTTATAAATTGTTGTGCATGCTTTAATGATTTAGCATTACACTGTTGCACACACAACCACGCTGCCCGACCTGGGCTGCAATAGGACATTTTAGGATGGTGTTTAGAAAGATACGACCTCGAGCGCGAGTTCGTGATGTAGAGGTTGCATTTCTTTTCCCCGAAATTCATTTCTAAAAATCATAAAGAAATATCTTTAGCCGTTATTCGCGTGACTATAAGATATTTCTTTCAATTTGGCTGAGGTTAAAAGGACTTGACACCAACGCAAGTCTGCGACGGTCAGGCACCCTTTTAATTTCATTTTGTTTGACCAGTCTAAAATAGAAATCAAACCTCACTCTTCATATGCATGTCATTGTGATTGACATGGTTCAAGAAAATGTATATATTCTATCCCTTCTTATTTTATTATATAATTTACTTACTCATTTGATTTGTACTGATAGGCCACCCGTTGATTGCATTCTATACACGGTGGGAAGAGCTTATGTCCAATTCGTCCTCACTCCCAAAAAAGAGCTTCTGGCATGGTGGGACCAACTCGACCAGAATGGCCAATAGTATGTCAAAGCAAAAATCAGTCGCCTGCTCCCACTGCTCAAAATCAATATCCATTCTGGCATAATGCAAGCCTTAGCATACTTCTGGTGCCCACAAACATCCACTTTCATATTCGGTAAATTTGAGATGACCCCGACTTTGGAAGAGTATAGTATTACTATCGGGAAACCTTTGGGATCTGAGCTCATCAAACCGCTTTTAGGCGTGTCCCCTCTGCCCGAATTATCCCAATTTTTGCGAATCAAGAGCGACATCGTGAAGAAAGTCATTAAAGCTAATTGTAATACATGTCCATGGTTTTTCTTAAATGAGTGTTTTGAAAACCAACCTATGAGCCAAAAAGTCAAGATTTTTATCCTTGCTTTTTATCGGGTGTGTCCTTTTCCCCCATCGCAGAAATTCAATAAACCCGTCAATCACTTTTGTGGCCAAACAAATTTGCACCGGTTTGAGTTATATTAATTCGGATTTGGCAGAAACATTTTTGTCTTTAAACCGTTTTAAACAAAATGATGATAAAATCATACGGGCCGCCCCAGAAATTTTGCAAATATGGTTTTTATCCCATTTGAGGGGATTTGGATACCTCATGCAACTTTTTGAGGTTGATGACCTCATGCACCCGGTACAAAGATTTGAAGTTCTAAAAAATCATTCCCTTTATAAGGATTACGTCACTTGTATAAATTTTTTGAAAGACCCCGATCCTAAGGCATTCCTATGGTACACTGAATGGTTCCATGAGGGTTAGGCTCGATATGCCAACCAGTTCTACAACCCTGTTCCGCTGCTCGATTTATCGGGCGTCATCTCATACTACCCATACTGGGTAGCTAGTCAATACAAAGCCCTTCAGGAGGTCCTGTCGCTCTCAAAACAGACATGTTTCGAGTTCAATTTACCCGTTTGAACTACAATTATGCCGATGAAATTCGTGCCACCCAGAGGACATAGATTCAGTACCATCCTGAGAACATCCTAGTGCCAAGGCTATTGAAGGGGCAGGAAAAAGTCCACCATGCTTCTCTGTTCCACATTTTGCACCATCAAATCCTGCCAGAATTGCAACCGAGGGTCCCGGATGTAACCAACAAGCTCACTCGCCAAGCACAAATTAATCAACTCGAAAAGACTATGGAGACGAAGGATACACTTATTGCAGAGCTTATCCACAAAAATAAGCGACTTCGAGAGACTGGAGCTTTCCCATCGTTTATAGAATGAGTATTCGGGAAGGGCCCCCTTTTGTTAAAAGCCCATGTATTTTATTTTTTTCTTAATATTAATGTTTAGGGGTTTTTGTTTTATTCCTTAGGAATGTTTATAAGTTGTAATATTGTTAATGTAACTCGGACCGTTTTTATACCTTATATAATTTTTTTTGCGACTTCATGACACCACCGCGGCCATTAGCCTAGTGGTATCTGGGTGTGAAGCCGTACGATTCGAGGCGACCGGGGTTCGAACCCCGGGGATGCCGCTTGTAATGTTGATATTAATAAAAACCTTTTTTTCTCATTTTTTTCTTCGTAAACAAATAAAATAAGCAATAATACCATTGTTAGGTCATGAAATGATTTTTTATATTTATTCATTTCAACGTTTTCACAGGTAGTTACACAAAATGGCCGAAGAAAATGTCCGCCTCGATAATATGGAAAACGAAATGAAAATGATTTTCAACGCACTAGAAAACCTTACCAAGCAAATAGAATTCATCAGTGGCAAACCCACTCCTGCGCCTGCAGCAATTGAGGTGATGCTACCTCCACCATCCACTGGGAAAGACAAGGCTTCTGCCAGTGACAGTAAAATGCCCCTGCTAAAGATGATCCGCTTCCCCTTGCTGTTAGGAAGGCTGAACCTGAAAACACCCCAATGACAAAGCATGACAAACGCCTTGCAAAGGTCGAAGAAATGCTGAAACAACTACAGGGCCCGCAGCATGCTGTCCCGCTTAACCTGTCTATATACAAATAGGTCAAAATACCATAAAAGTTTAAGATGCCAGAGTTCGAGAAGTATGATGGCACTTCATGCCCCAGACACCATTTGCACATGTATCATGTACGGATGACTCAGTATGTGGATAATGAATCTCTAATGATTCAGACATTTCAAGCAAGTTTGACGGGGCCTGTCTTGACATGGTATATGTCAAAAGACATGGATGCTTTTAAATCTTAGGATGACGCCGCTGATGCATTCCTCAAGTAATACCAATTCAATCTCGATGTCACCTTCTCTCGGGATGATTTAGAGCGCACCGAAAAGAAGAAGAGTGAGTCTTTCAAAGAGTATGCCACCAGATGGAGAAATTTGTTCCTATGGGCGAACAAATAAAAATGGGATTGCGTGATGGATGGTTTACGGACCCCGCTTTCACCAGTATGAGGCTCAGCACGAGAAAGGAAAAAGAAATCCTAGTAGACGCAAACGTTGCATACACCCAGACCGTTCAGCCTCCCCGAACAGTCAAGGTGAATGGTGAGCAGCAGCCAACTTCAAGTCGCCAACCTCCGAAGTGATATATTAAAAGGCAATTTACTCCGTTGCCCGGATCTCCCTCTTAGGTCCTGGCCATACTCCAAAAGAAAAACCTGCAATCTACTGAGTCGAAACGTCCTAACACAGAAAGCTTCTCGAATTACGACCTGTCCAAGAAGTGTGACTATCAAATGGGCGAGATAGGACATTCGACGGACGACTGCTATACCCTCAAACACTGAATCCAAAATTAGCTTGATACCAAAGCTTTTTCATTCTAGACATCCAAACCAAATGTTCAAAATAACCTGCTACCCGAATATGAAAACAGAGTTAATGCCATATCCACTTCCGACCCTTATCAAATTAAGAGTGAAAAGGTGTACACTGTTGATATTTATAACGCCCTAGTGAAAGCGAGGTATTATTCTACTGGTGAAGTTCTGCCTTTGTCCTTAATAAAAGAAATGGTTGCCAGCATGGCGAAAGCAGGTGTGATTATGCGTGTCAAGCACATCGATATAGTGGCCACTATCTCCGAGATCATCATCAACTAGGACGAAGAGCTTTCAGCTTTGAATGCCGAAACAAGTACGTCTAGCCCCACGTTTCTAAACGAACCTTCGTCCGATAACCCAAACGAAGAGAATGAGCTGACGATTAAGGTGCCCATAACCGAGGGGCATATAGTAATCGAGATACCTTAACCCTACCGGTACGAGAATGACAAAGTAGTCCCATGGACCTATGAGTTGGATGTCGACCTAGTTACTAGGTCGAGACGAACATATGCTCAAGCTGATATGCAGCCTCCGAAGCCTGTCACTGATGAAGAAGCTAAAGAATTCCTAGCTATTGTCCAAGCCAACGAGTACAATGTAGTGGATCAGCTACGTAAATTGCCCACCCAAATTTCTTTATTGGAACCACTCCAAACGTCCATGAAGCATCAGAAGTCCTTAATGAAAGTACTCAGCGAAGTAAATGTCCCGGAATCAATCGAACATGACAAGTTGGAAGCATTTGTAGGGTCCATCCTTTTAAAGGATCAGATAACATTCTTGGAAGAGGACTTTCCCGTTAAAGGAAGGGGGCATACCAAAGGTCTCTACATCTCCGTCAAATGTAGAAACTCCTATGTAGCTCGAGTTCTTATAGACAATGGGTCAGCATTGAATATCTACCTATTGGCAACCTTACACCGCCTCAATGTGGACGCGTCCAAACTTCGTGCCTCCAAAACATCAGTCCGGGTGTTTGACGGAATGAAGAAAGACACCGTAGATGAAATCGACCTTGATATTCAGATCAGCCCAACTGTATTCAGCATTTTGTTTCAAGTAATGGACATCCCCACTGCTTTCAGCTTTTTGCTGGGTCATCCCTGGATTCATTCCGCTAGAGCTGTACCATCAAGCCTTCATCAAAGTGTAAAATTTGTGGCCCAAGGGAAGCTGATCATAGTCTTTGGGGAAGAGGACCATCGAATCTACCAAGAAACAGCCATCCCGTATGTTGAGCCAAGTGGTAAAGTGGAATCTAGCTATTAGTCTATTGAGCTCGTGTCAACCGTGCACGGGCATTGAGGTATTTCTTCCCCTACTCCTGATGTGTCAAAAGCCTCGATCATGGTAGGGAAAGTTATGGTTGAAAATGGCTTCACTCCAGGCCAATGACTCGGCAGAGGAGGTCAAGGCATCCGGGAGCCTATTCAAGCTGCTAGGAATTATCGTACGGCTGGCCTAGGGTATCGCGGGGGAAACTTACAGGTTAACAAAGGGCACGCGAAAGGTCAAACTGGCTTGTTATTTCCTCATATTCGGGAGGCCTTCTCGCCACTTGCTAAATTGCTGCAGGATGAGAAAATTTATCTTAATATCTCAGGAGAATCAGAAGAGAAGTTCAAGTGGCGTACCGAATGTTCAAGTCACCCGAGCTTCTCGGTTCCTCCTGCAAATGTTGATACTGATTGACATCAGAACTCAGACAAGCTCCCAATTGAAGAAAATTGTGGACGAGAAGAAGCGGTTGATAGTGTGGTCGCCTTATTTGATGACATTCTTATAGGAGTCATACACGAAGACTCGATCTCAGAAACGAGTGCCTATCCGCTTGATTTGTTTGTACGTTTGCGACATCAGTTAAGCGAGCTACAGGATTTGCTGACATCCTTAATGGATACCATTCACCGAATCTCGAACATGACACCACCGTCGTCTGATCAGGAGCAGGTGACTCAAGAAAATGGATCCGAAGTAAATTCACCGTCAAGGGTCCTTCCTGACGTAATTTGGCAAGACAACCAACTCTTACAGTGGCAAGGTAATGTACGACGATACTTGCCAGTTCCCAAATCCATGGAGGTGATATTCCCTATCTTTTTGCAGAAAGGGCTAATCGCAAGGAGGCCAAAGCACTATACTCCTGAGTACTTCATCAGTTATGACTCATCCAAGTCCTGTGATTATCATTCGGGAGAGCTTAGGCACTCATTGGATGATTGCGATGCTTTGAAAATTAAAATTCAAGACCTACTGGATGCCAGAGTATTCACTTTCCGTGCCCATGGCTGTGTCATGGTGAAGATGATCTTTTGGTTGTACCGAACCTTCGTACCGCTACTTCTGAGCTTTCTGATGCGGCGCACAAGGGAAAGGCAATTATGGATACCCTGGACCAGCCCAGTGGTAAGTTCGACTATTATGTTGACTACCAATGGCCATCAAGTTTTTATGAAGACCAACAGAATAGCATTCCTAGCGGATGGGACGATACGGAAAAGCTGACACCATTAAAGAGAGGAGCTAAAGAGTTGAATTCCTGGAATGATACTTTCGAGAGTTTTTTCATCGGTGCAATAGACGAAGGACTGGTAGAGAGAATGGGTGCAAGCTCGCTTGAGTAGAGTTCCTCTCCTCTCTTTTGCATGAATCCCTGGAAAAATGGACTATCCTTATGTTTTGTTTTGTTTTGTTTATCGTCATTTCTGTTGGAAGAAATGTCTTTTTGAGCTCCCCCCTCTTTGAAGGTTGTAAATCCATGTGTTGTAAATAAATAATGTTTTGAGGGCATGAGGTAGTATCCCAAACCGGCCCGTTGATGATAACCAGCCATGAAAAGGAAGGTATTCTGAGGCTCGGGCTATCTCATGCTTCCTCGTTTCTAAAACTTTTCAAAAATCAAAGACATTTCTCAACTTGAAATGCTTCAAGAGAAAGAGAATAATGAAAAATCCATACCCCAATTTGTTTTTCTGATTAATTTATCCTGTGTTCCAGGCGTGATCTTACGACTTGCGAAGGAATTAGTGCGGTCCAGCCCGATGATGTAGATACTCACATCAGCGATTCGGACGATTCAAGTGATGACCCCGTTGAAATCCGAAGAAATTGGGAGCAATATGAATAATTCAAAACCCTTACAATTGAAGACACTGTTACTATCAATTTGAGCGATACTCAAGATCAAAAAGAAGTCAAGATTAGAGCCAACCTTCCCGAAGAGAAAGCTACGTGCATAATTGCTCTTCTCAAGGATTATCAAGACGTCTTTGCATGGTTTTACTCTAATATGTCAGGACTAGACCCTCGGATTGTTGAACACAGTTTGCCTACCAATCCTGACATGCCTCCTAAGAAGCAAAGGTTACGAAGGACCAAACCCGAGCTGTCGAGAAAGATTGAAGAGGAAGTGATGAAGCTGTTGAAAGTAGGATTCATCGAGGTTTCGCAATATCCTGATTGGATAGCAAACATCGTGTCGATCAAGAAAAAAGATGGTTGAATTCGAGTTTGTGTTGATTACTGTGACTTGAATAAGGCCGGTTCAAAAGATGACTTCCTGCTCCCCCACATAGATGTCCTTGTGGATAGCACTGCTGGGTTCGAATTATTTTCTTTTATGGATGGATTCTCTAGGTATAACCAGATAAGGATGAATGAGGAAGACAAGGAGAAGACTGCGTTCATCACTCCATGGGGGACCTTTCACTACAGGGTTATGCCTTTTGGTCTAAAGAATGCCGGTGCAACATATCAACGTGCTATGGTCACTTTCTTTCATGACCTGATGCACAAAGAAATTGAAGTTTATGTCGATGACATGATCGCTAAAACTAGATGCGGAGAAGACCACGTTAAAGCCTTGAAAAGCTATTCAGTCGCTTACGCGAGTTCAAATTACGCTTGAACCCTGCAAAGTGTATGTTTGGGGCGACTTCTAGCAAATTACTCGGATTCATCGTAAGTAGCAAAGAGATCGAAGTCGATCCCTCAAAAGTTAAAGCAATAAGTGAACTGCAACCCCCGTCCACAGTGAGGGAGGTCAGAAGCCTTTTAGGAAAGCTGAATTACATCGCTCGATTCATCTCACAACTCTTTGAGATTGCACGGCCTTTCTTCAAACTCCTCAAGAAAGACACTCAGATTAATTGGGATGAGAATTGTCGAGAAGCATTTGAAAAGCTGAAATAGTATTTGATGAATCCCTCAGTATTAGTTCCACCAGTTCCAGGGTATCCTTTGACTCTCTATTTAACGATTCATAGCGAATCGTTAAGAGCCTTGTTGGCCTAGAGTCACCATGATGATGGAAAAGAACGAGCAATATATTATTTAAGTAAGAAATTCACCATCTCGGAACAAAATTATTCCGAATCAGAAAAAACTTGCATCGCATTGGTATGGGTGCTACATAGGCTCCGACAATATACATTGCACCACCAGACGTTTCTGGTAACTGAAAATGATTCTATCCGATATCTGCTTAACCGACCGGCGTTAGTGAGAAAATTAGCCAAATGGCAAATTTTGATTTCAGAATTTAACATCTAAATATCATCATAGAAATCGGTGAAGGGTCAGGTGATTGTTGATATGTTAGCTGAATGCCCTAGGGAAACACATGAAGATGATCTTCCATATCACCGTACTTTATTAATCAAGGAACACAAGTGGATTGTGTTTTTTGATGGAGCAGTAAATCTATCTGGTTCTAGCACCGAGGCAGTCTTGATATCCCCAGATGGGCAGCATTATCTGGTAGCCGCGTAACTAGTGTTTCCTTGCACCAACAACATTGCCAAGTATGAAGTATGTATTCTCGGCTTACAAGCAGCAATTGACATGAAAATAGTCAAACTAAAAGTATTCGGTGATTCTGCCTTAATCATACTCCAGACTGTAGGTGAATGAAAGACTAGGGATACTAAACTAGTACTCTATCATGACTATCTGGAAGAGTTGGTTTCGGTATTCGATGAGATTTCATTTGAATACCTGTCTAGATCTCATAACCAATTTGCCGATGTGCTGGCTACACTGTCATCCATATTACAGGTTACCGATGGTTTGGAAATAGAACCTTTGAATATTGAAGTCCTGACCAAACCAGCCCATTGCATGATCATGACTAAGGAACCCGATGGTAAATCATGGTATTACGATATCATGAATTATATTAAGGAACAGCAGTTCCCCGAAGGGAATAATCCTGCAGACAGGAAATACATAATGAAGATGACAACGAAGTTCTTTGTCGAGGGTGAGAACTTCTACAAGAGATCCTATTACTCTGTTTTGTTAAGATGTGTGGATGCGACCAAAGCAACACGTATCATGCAGGAGTTGCACGAAGGAGTATGCAACCCGCACATGAATGGACACATGCTGACCAGGAAAATAACAAGATTGGGTTACTATTGACTTTCCTTATAAGGTGATTGTGTTCGACATGTTCGAAATTGTTACCGTTGTCAGATTCATGGAAATAAGATAAATGCCCCTCCAACAGAATTACACCAGTTGTCTGAGTCATTGCCATTTTCAATGTGGGGCATTGATGTGATCGGTCCAATTAATCCGAAAGCGTCAAATGGACATCGTTTCATCTTAGTCACAATTGATTATTACTCTAAGTGGATCGAGGCCATATCATATACCAATGTTACCGTTCGGAATGTAATGAAATTCATCAAATGAGACATAATTGCCCATTATGGTGTCCTTGAAGTCATTGTTACAGATAACGAGACGAATCTGAATAACAAGCTTGTTGATGGTTTACTCAGTGAATTCAGGATTCGTCATATGAATTCATCTCCCTATCGTTCTCAAATGAATGGGGCTGTTGAAGCTGCCAACAAAAACATCAAGAAAATTTTAGTCAAAACTGCTGAGAATTACCGAAATTGGCATGAAAGACTGCCTTTTGCGTTAATGGCATACCGAACATCAATTCGGACATCTACTGGGGCAATCCCTTTTTCTCTGGTGTATGGCATGGAAGCAGTTCTGCCTGTTGAGGTGGAAATCCCTTCACTATGGATATTTCCCAAGTGAAACCGTCTGAGGCGGAATGGAAGCAGCAAAGACTGGAGCAGCTGAATATGATCGATGAAAAGCGATTGAAGGCTCTTTGTTATAGGCAATGTTATCAGTAGAGGGTAGCCAGATCATTTAACCAAAAAGTGCGCCCAAGACACTTCGAAGCAGGCAATCTCGTCCTGAGGAAAGTGCTACCACTATCTCCCGAACTCGGAAGTAAGTTCGCTCCAAACTACATTGGTCTCTATGTTGTGAAAAAGGTACTCCCCAGAGGGGCTTTACTGAGATGGATGGGCGCCAATTCTCCAACCCAGTCAACTCTGATGCAGCGAAGAAGTACTATCTTTGAAACAATTTCTATGTTCCCATTGATGACGAGGGAATTGGCAGAAAAGCAATTGATAAGGATACTCCTACGGTAAGTCTAACTGGAAAGGACTTCACATAGGACAAAGTAATGTCAAAGCTGATCCTGGCAACCACGGAAGTATTAACGGTAGCCATGCCCACATCTGTCGAAGACCTTTAAAATAGAAATTAGCTTTGCTGCGAATTTCCTCATGCAACCAAATGCGCATGCCCTGTGTAGTCAGGAATCAGAGCATCCACGAGAAACCCCTCAGCATGCTGGAACCGCATTGACACAGCCTGCGTTGACAATAGAACTCTCTATTCGGGAGTACCCCTAATTATAGAGGATTTCATTCGAGCTTCGAGACCAAGAATATGGAGAAGCAGACTGAGATAGAGAAGACTGAACAAAGTAAAGATGAGAAAAGACTCTGCTAGATTTGAAAGCAAAATGGAAAAAGGGTAATTTGTATCGTTCTCAGTTTACCCTAAATCCTCTCATTTCTAATATAAGCTCATGTTTTGACAGAAGGAAATCATTGACATTCGAGAAAACTCAAGGAGTTGTCAATCTGGTCTCAAATGAAGGAAACCATGAAGGGTAATGTTGTATCGTTCCCAATTGCTGTCCCTCAAAGAGCTATTCATTAACATGGTTTTTCTTATTATCTTACAAGTTTGCCTTGCCATTGCAGCATAGGTAATTATCTCCTTTCTTACAAACTTTTCACATGAAAGTAGAAAGAAACAAGAAGAAGGAATCGTATCAAAACAAATAAGTGTTTAACCTTCCTCCAAGTGTGTTGTACATCTTTTGAAAAGAACTTTGTACGGTAATTTCACCTGTTTAATTTACCAATCCACTGTGGAAATCTTGACAATTCGACGAACGGTGTCGGACTGCCTCGATGTATTGAATGAGAGGTATCGGGATGAGGAAAGGCAATCCTTAGTATATATACATTCTCACATACCAAATCTTTGCAAGATGAGTGACAAAATGTTTTATTTCTACCAGGTAAAGAGATTTCTCGCATAAGATACGGTAGCCAAAGTGATGAGAGGCAATTCATTTTTCTTTGCCCCATACACTACCATTGATCCTTTGCTCGATCATTTTTGAGCCCACACATTCGAAAATTCATTTTAAATCACCCCTGTCAAGAACCACCCCACATTGGGGCAGCTTGAGGCAAATCCACATCACATGAAGGATTTAAACTCAGAAGAAACAAGAAAAACATCCCCTCCCGTCGACTACCACCCTTCTGACTTCCACCTCGTCTCCTTCATGGAGCCGATGGTCCTCAACAGGGCCCTCTAAGATAAACACACCATCGACAGCAGGACGATCAAGGCTAAGAAGGCTTTGTCAAAAGAGAAGTAGCAAACTAATTAGAACTTGTCCAAAATGCCAATATCTCATTGATAACAATGATGTTTTCACTCAGGAGCTAAGCAAGACAAGAAGGATGAGGAGTTTGTAATATCTAAAATTGTCCATGATCATCAACTTCAACAGCTCGCACAAGGTGAAAAGATGAATAAAAATTTTCTTGCTCTCATTTGCATTAATCTTTGAGTGTTTTCATGGTAGATGAACTCTCGCGATAATTTAACTGCCCTAGGATGACGAAGAGCAGTTCTTCTTCTACCCAATACACTTATATCCCTTGCTAGCCTAATTGAGCCAGCGATTTCATTTCGCATGAACCCAATTGGTGATCATCCACCACACCGGGGCAAGGCAAAAGTCATCACCATTTGAGCGTCAGGGTCCAAAGTACTGAATCAAAATGAAGATTCTAAGAGCCTAATAACATTGTTCTGTTCAACTTTGTTTAGGCTAGTTCTGACAATACCAGAAGAACAGTAAAAATGCTGAAAACTAGGAGGCATGAAAAAACAGTGTGCCTGGTAAAAACAAGGCTAATGCCCATATAAAAAAAACAACAACAAAGAAAAGGAAAACGAGAAGAAGAAAAACGATGAAAAGATGACGAGAGAGGAGTCCCTAATTTCTGGGTGACTGCTGCGAAACACAATAAGGTTTTAGCTGAGGAGGTCTTTAAACGTGTTGAAAATGCTCTCAAATACCTCAAAGTTATAAAGTGATGTAGAATAGACGACTCCAAAGGGTTTAAACTTGAATTATTCTTTGATACAAATCTCTACCTTAATAACCCTATCTTGACAAAGATCTGCCATGATAGACGAAGACGAACCTACTCTTGAGAAAGCAACTGGGACAGAGATAGAATGGTATCCAGGAAAATGCTTGATGCAGAAGCTCCTCAAGAAAAAGTTGTCAAAGAAGCTAAAGCACGAGATTACTCGGAGCATTTTCCAAAAGGATCTTGACAGTGCAGAAAAAGAGTGGTGACAACGCCAAGATGATTACCAATTTTCCCCCCTGCACACATTTTTTAGTCTAACGATCATTTCGTTCCTCAACCTGTGAACCAAGCCCACGTTACATCCTTCATAAAGTCTCTTCTGATTAGGGCACTTGGATTAACGTGGGATTTCAAATGTTTATGAACAATGCTCGAGGAAATGCGAACAAGATTACTTTTATCTCGTTTTGCAGGGTTCTTGACTTGAAAACCCGGAGATAATTGCGGGACATTTTCTTCTGTGGCCTTGACTTGAACAGTCACCTTTGTTAAGCCATTGACCAAGCCAGTATTACGTCCCAGAAAAAGACCTTTCGGATTGGTAGTGTCGTACCACTTGCGAGAAAACTCAAACCTTTACAGATATGATAATGGCCAGATTGAGTGTTTTTTATATTCCCACCTCGATGGACGGGACAAATAACCATTTTCAATGAAAGCGAGTGGAAAGTCCTTTCGGACTAAAGGTCACTCGTTCAACATCTCGAAAAGTCCACCGTGGGATTGAGAATTTGTCTTGATTGACCCTCAGTAGATATTTGATGACACAAACATGGCAAAATCACATTGTATAAACACACATTTTGGAATAGCCTAGCCTGTTTATCCTTGATGAAGGCATGCATGTTTGTGCTAATCGTCTTTGACAGTTCAGAGCTTTGATCCTCAGTGACTTAGCACGAAAATTCAAACACTGAAAAAGCCTTCACTGTCACCCCAAAAGAGATGCCCTGAAAAAGGTCGATTATCTAACAGATGATGTATTAAAACTCTGGGTAAGAAACACCAGGTATTTCATCAGATTTCTTTTCAAACTACCCAGAAAGTAAATCAGGTGTTGCTTTGAAAATGAAATGCATCTTGACTTGCAGTCAAGATATTTCATATGATATTCTAGAATAGCCTTAATTGTCTATTTCTTCGATGAATACATATGTCGTTGTATAAAACTAACTTGTCTAACAGGAGACATGCCCCACCAGACAAAACATTAAATCCTCGGGCGAGGAACCCAAGGTACCCCTTGAACATTGGATCATTCATCTGTTCACCAAACCTATTAAACACACCAGTCAAGGCGATTGAAAAAAGGTTCGGGTCTTGGACGAAGCAAAACCCAGTCACGGCAACCGAAGGTAGGTTCGGGTCTGCAACAAATGAAATCCAGCTGGCGACCGAAGATAAGTTCGGGTCCTGTGCAAATGATTTCCCCCCAGTCACGGCAATCGAAGGTAGGTTCAGGTCCACGACAAACGAAATCCAGCTGGCGACCGAAGATAGGTTCGGGTCCTGTGCAAGCGATTTCTCCCAGTCACGGCAACTGAAGGTAGGTTCGGGTCCGTGACAAATGAAATCCAGCTGTCGATCGAAGATAAGTTCGGGTCCTGTGCAAGAGATTTCCCCCCAGTCACGGCAACCGAAGGTAGGTTCAGGTCTGCGACAAACAAAATCCAGCTGGCAACCGAAGATAGGTTCGGGTCTTATGCAAGCGATTTTTCCTAGTCACGGCAACCGAAGGTAGGTTCAGGTCCGTGACAAATGAAATCTAGCTGGCAACCGAAGATAGGTTCGGGTCTTGTGCAAGCGATTTCTCCCAGTCAAGGTGACCGGAGAAAGGTTCGGGTCCTCGACAAACGAAATCCAGTCAAGGCAACCGAAGATAGGTTCGGGTCCTAGGCAAGCGATTTCCCCTAGTCAAGGCGACCGAAGAAAAGTTTGGGTCATAGACAAACAATTTCCTTCGTCAAGGTGATCGAGGATAGGTTCGAGCCCTAGACGAAGGAAATTCAGTCGAGGCGACCGAAGATAGGTTCGAGTCATTGACATCTGATACAAACTATCTGGAATTACTCTACCCTTCGGCAAGGTAAGTAGCCCTAGGTATGTTTTTATTTGCTTTAGCAAGCATCATCTCATTACATAAAAAATGGGATTCATAGTCTCGTAAAAAATAACATTCGTTGAGCATGCATGGGTCAAATTTAGGTATCATTTTATCTTTGAACGTAACCTCTACGAGCTCACCTTCAAAGAGGGGCAGCTGTTGACACTTATTTTTAATTTGGCCAAAATTAATTGCACAAAATTTAGGAATTAATTTTCTTTAATTCCTAAAACATAAAAATATTTCTATTTAAATGCATTGCATGTAGAAATTAGACATATTTATATTAATAAGGTTTTTAATAAAAAAAATTTCGCGCCGCGCCGGGCCGGAGCCGGGTCAGCCTGGCCCCTTTTTCTTTTTCTTTTTTCTCCCCCCCTCTGTGCAAGCCCTACCCAGCTTTCCCCCTTTTTTTTCTTTTTCTTTTTTTCCCCAGGCCCAGCCCTTTCCCTTTTCTTTTTTCTTCTCCCCCCCCTCGCGCAGGCCCAAGCCCAGCCTCCTCTTTCCCTTTTCCTTCTCCCTGCGTGTGAGCCTAACCCTGGCCTAGCCTCCTTTCTTCTTCCTTCTCTCCTATGCGCCGGTCCCTTTCACCTCCCCTGTTCGCCTCTGCTCTGGCTGCAGAGCGGCGAGCGGCCAAGCAGCTTCTCCCCATCGCCATCAGGTTAGAGGCCCCCCAAGCAAGCACGCCACCGGGACTGGCCATTAAGGCCAGTCCCGTCCTCCTGGGATTCCAGGCCTCTGTCTCCCCTCTCTCCCTCTGCCCCTTAGTCACAGAATCGGCCCCCCTGCATCAGCCTAATGGCCGCGAAAGTCGCGGTCAGCGTAGGCCAGTGCAGGCTACTCGTCACGCAGACGCACAGAGCAGGGAGGGGGGGCCCATCATTGCCGATTATAAAACCGGAGAGAGAGAGATAGAGAGAGAGAGAGAGAGAGAGAGAGCCCCGGTCGGTCATTTTTTCAGAAAGAAATAGAGCAAGAGAGAGAAAGAGATAGAGATACAATAGAGAGAGAAAGAGAGAAAATAGAGAGAGAAAGAGAGGAGAGTTGGTTTTTACAGGTTTCCAGCCGTGTCGCCGTCGCCCTTCGATCAACTAGAAACTCCCCAGACGTGCCATCGATGATGAGCTCTCCCTCCAGCCCGAACTGCCTATGTTCTGCTCTATTTTTCTACTCGGTTTGGCCGAGACCCACGACGGCTGTTTCTCGCGAGTCCCGGCCCATATCGCCGTCCCCTGCCGTCCGTGTGTCATCACCGAAGGTATGTTGGGTCGCATGATTCCTTCGATTTGCCGGAATAGGTCAAAATTTGCTGTTTTTAGTCATGCACACCATATGCTCGACGAAATGCCCCAGTAAAGCCGATTTTGATTTGGCTTGCCGGTTGGCGAACTGACGGCCGGACGGCGAGGCAGGTGGTCGGCGGCGTTGGTGGCAGCCCCAGGGGTTGATTTGGAGGGCGGCCCAAGCCTGGGTCAGTCGGCGGACGACCAATTTTGGCCTCGCCGGCGTCCTCCCAGTGAGTCTGTGGACTTCGGGTTAGACCCGACTTGAATCAACAGATCCGACCCGGTCAACGCACGAGTCGGATCCGTTGACTCGAGTCGGTTCCGACGGACCCGGATCAGCCAACCCGACCCGGGTCAACTCCCGGGTTGGATCCGTTGATTTGGGTCGGTCGGGACTGACCCGGATCAACCGACCCGACTTGGGTCAACACCCGGTTCGGATCTGTTGACTCGGATCAGGTTTGACCAACCTGAATTCGTTGACCAAACCTGGTTTAATATTATATTTTTATTTTTATTTCTTATTTTTTAAAAAAATAATTATTTTTTTTGAAAAAATTAAATTAAATAATAATTTTTTAAAAAAAAAAATCAAAATTTTTTTCTCCCACCGTATGTATATAATTTAAAAGAAAATTTAAAAAAAATTAAATTTTTTTGTGTGGTTTATCTAATTGTTTTAATTTATTATTGTATTATTATGTATGTTATTTTAATTGCATAAATTGCCATGTTTTAATTAGATAAGCCAATGGGATCATGTACTATTGTAATCATGCATATCTTTAGTTAATTTTAATTGCATGGCCTACTGTGCTTTGAATATCATCTGACTTAGTTAAGGTTAAAACCTTAGATTGCATGAATTGTTGTGTTTTTGACTGTTATTCGCTTATGATTATGCACTCACTCGATCACCTCACATGTTAGGAGAAATGTCCTAAAATCAATCCAAATTGCCTGGTAAATGTTTTCGGCAATGAACAGGGTAAAATGGTGCCGAAAGGGCATTAGTTATCCAACTAATATAACAAAGTCCCCGAACTCAATCAATTTCTGGTTCATAGGAATATGGTGATTCTCCCATCACCTTATTTGGATTTCTAATCAACCTACCCCAAATCGATTAATGACGACTTCTTGATGTAAACCATTTGTATGTTAAATACTAAAACCCTAAGTCGCGATATGGTATGGGCTTGGGAAGACTCGAGTTAAGTTCCAAACTTAGACTTAGCACGTACTAGGCGAACCCCCTCGTTTTTTGAGCATGTTAAAAAAACCCGGGAGTTTCGGTCACAACAGTCTTCAACAATTCAGATCCTATTGATATGGGGATAAATTGAAAGTAACAATTTACTTCACCATGAAATCAAGTGTAGAACACAGATGAAGCGGTTTGTAATGTTTTGCATAAAAGCTTTTTGATCGGACTTTGCTAATTTGTGTCTTGAGTTTAGAAGGTAAATTGAGACTCGTAATTTATCTAAATCATGGAGAAATGAAACTCGAAGGCCTTTTCGGGTTATCGGACTCAACTCATCACCAGACCACACGCCTTAAGAAGAGTGATCATGGGTTCGAGTCTCGCGGAAACAAGGCTCCTACTTCAGTGATCGGATCACCCGATCGTGGTGAGAAGAGGTGAACTATCCCAATCCAATGAGATTGACCGTGTGCTCTTAAAAGGTTTAACCATACTCTTGCTTCCTAGCCATAAAATCTAGTAACGCATATACCCAGTTATTTCTAGTATGCACCAATGATATACATGACCAATTCAAATGGTCCTTTGGAACAATGAATAGATTCTCGCACCCATTATACGGACACTTTCCTTGGTGAGCATGAATGAGTAAAGGAATCTCTCTTCTCCAATCTCCCCATTTGACTAAAATCGGCAAAATGACACTATAAGTGTCATAACTTGTGTACGAAGATCACTTTGGTGTCATAACTTTCTTTCGGATCACTTTGGTACCAAATTGGAGGAAAAATGATAACTTAAGTGTCATTAGTTTTTTTTAGATCACTTCAGCGCTAAAATTTTTGAAAAATGATCACTTAAGTATTAAAATTTTTTAAAAATGATAATTTAAGTTGTAAAATTTTTGAAAAACGATCACTTAAGTGCCAATTTCCGGCTAGCCTCCCGCGAGCTACATCAGTTTCAGAAACTAATAAAAAAAATGCCACGTCAATTTCCGGTGAAAAATTGTGTATGGCACTGAAGTTGGCACTTAAGTGATCGTTTTTCAAAAAATTTAGCACTAAAGTGATCCAAAAAAAACTTATGACACCAAAGTGAGCGCCGTATACAAGTTATGGTACTTGTAGTGTTCTTTTACCGAAAATCTTCAAGCCTGTGCAACTGTGCATTACCTGACAACCTTCACTAGTATAACCTCCGCCAAAGGTGGAATGTTATTTTCAGTCTGAATTGACCGAGTAACATGCCGAGTGTTTCGTACCCTGTTATGGGCCACAATGATCTTAAGATATAGTTCGATTCATGTTAATTTATGTTAATTTAATACTTCAGTTGAGCTAACACATGATCCTGCCACGTTACGAGAGAGGCCAACTCTCCAGTTTTAGGCAAATGGGCTAATCGTAGTCGGGCAATGGCTCATTGTTTATTCACTTTTATATGATGAACCTTTTGTCTTGCAGTGCACGGTAAGTTGGCGAAGACATATCATGGGTGCCTTTCACGAGTTTTCTTGAATATCAATTCGGTGGAGTAATTCCATCAAGCCCTTAAAATAAACCAAAGTCAAAGGCTCAAAGCCGTGTGCTAATCAAGAACATGAATTGGTAATGTGGAGGAGTTAGCACCCCAGTCGGCTCATAAAAAATGCATATTGCAAATAACTAAAGTATACCGAACTGTCATGTCAATGACAGCCATTAAATCAAGGCTAAATTAGTTGGTGCGAAGTATATATAAAAGCCAAAGCGGTGTATTCATGAAACGCCCACAGCCAAAACACTAAGATCAATTGTTCTTCCTGGCACGAGGCAATGGCTTGTTCAAAGCTCTTCTTGTCTTGTCTGCTGCTTCAGCTGACGTCCCTGTTTCTTGTCCCTGAGGTCGCCCATGGCCTTGGTCTCAAAGTAGGGTTTTACGAGAAGGCATGCCCGAACGCGGAGGCCATCGTGAAGGAGGTCATGGCCCAAGTCCTGTCCGAAGCTCCGGGTCTCTCTGGCCCTCTCTTGAGGATGCACTTCCACGATTGTTTCATTAGGGTAAGTAAGAGAGCGAGCGAGCGTGCGTGCTTCTCTTCCTACAATGTGCGTGAAGTTTACCATTTTCTAATTACGCGACTATTTGCATGTAACTAACGTTTGGATTCTCCAATTGAAAACTCATTGGCCAAAAAAGAGTATGAGGAGTTAGATCCTGGGCTTTCATCTGAAGCGTAATGCATGGTAGGGATGCATAGAGATTTACAGAATTGACTTACTAGATAACAATATGATAAACTGGAAAAATGTGTATTAGAACTAGTTACATACTAGTAAATGGTCCTGCCTCCTCTACATACTTCTCCACATTCGTCCTTGGTTACGAACTTGTCTTCATGAATGAACTCACAGTTGAATCATGTTTTGTTCTGGACCTTTTCCACAGGGCTGTGAAGGTTCAGTGCTATTGAACTCTCCGACCAACAATGCCGAGAAGAACGCGATTCCGAATCAGAGCCTTCGAGGTTTCCAAACGATTGACAGGGTCAAAACGGCGTTGGAGAAGGCATGCCCGGGCATCGTTTCGTGTGCTGACATTTTGGCCCTTGTCGCTAGGGACATGGTCGTCGCGGTGCGCATATGCATACATCACCTCCTTTATTATTTCTTTTCAATTTGAATGTTGGTTAAATAAGCATGACGTTAGCAGTATTCTCATTTTTCAGAAACAATCTGTGTTATCTCTTTGGAAAATTAATTCTAGCCATACGTATCTGAGGATCCCAGTACTGCTTGTCGATATTGAGATTATTTTTACAACACTCTTGGTAAAGCTTGACGGGTTTTTTTTAAATGAGAAAAACATTTTTATATAGAGATTGGATCTTTTTTTGTTTTGTCACTTTCAGACTGGAGGACTTTCCTATGATGTGGAAACCGGACGAAGAGATGGGAACGTTTCCATTATGACCGAGGCACTTTCCGGTTTGCTACCACCTACGTCCAACATTACAGCTCTGAAAGCAGGTTGGGCACAGAGAGGCCTCAGTGTGAAGGACCTTGTCGTCCTATCAGGTAACACCTAATCTCCAATTATCGCTTCGCATGCTTTGTTAATTATTTTGCGGAAATGGGCATAAATTAATCAGGAAGAAGCCGTAATTTGAGCATGAGATTTATAAACACAGTCAGCACTACAAGGAGAGAACGTAACTTGTAAAGTTAGATCATACTGACTCCGATTTCCTGTTGACCAGGTGGGCACACCATTGGAACTTCACACTGCTCTTCCTTCACCAACCGCCTCTACAACTTCACCGGAAAGGGCGACTCCGACCCCTCTCTCGACTCCCACTACATAGCGAGACTGAAGCTCAGGTGCAAGCCGAATGACCAGACCACCCTCGTCGAGATGGACCCAGGAAGCGTGAGGACGTTCGACATCAAGTACTTTGATCTCCTCCTGAAGAGAAGAGGCCTCTTCACTTCGGACTCCGCACTTCTCGACGACAGCGAAACCAAGGCGTACCTTGACCTCCAGATCAAGACCGGTGGATCCACCTTCTTCAAGGACTTTGGAGTGTCGATGTTGAAAATGGGTCGGATCGGCGTGATCACCGGAACAGCTGGCGAAGTCAGGAAAGTGTGTTCCAAGGTTAATTAATTGAGGATCGACGAGGAAGACTCAGGATTGAGCATGAAATGATTGGAAATAATGGATTGCTGTTGTTCACTTTGTTTGTTGGTATATCATTTGTTCATTTTGTGTTCTTTGTTTTCTGCTCGTTCTATGTTAGGTCCCTCTCAGAGTTCTGCCATAGCAAGTGTATGTTGGTTTGGTTTTATTGCATTTAACGCTTAAGAACAGGAAATAAAAGTCTGGGCATATTCTTGATTTTGAATATATAAGAGGATATAATTTATTTACAAGCTTGTATATTTTCGGAAATATGAATGTGTTCTCTACTACTGCATGCATATTTCATTTTTTCAACTTCAGAGAGCTTGTATTATCAAGGAAAATGCAGTGTTGGAATAATTAGATGCTATTATTCCAAGAATCAAATTAACAATTATCATTTCTGATGAAAACATGTCCCGACTTTTAGCCAGTAAAGGAATGCCAATCCAAATAGATTTTCTAATTTGAGTAGGTGTCCAGTTCTGGACTCGGTTCAATGTCTAGATATAAGAAGCGAGTTTTTTTCTTGAAGAGTATTCAAGAGGCTACTTCTTTGTGAATTACACTTTGAAGCAAGTCGAGAGTGTTGAAGTCAATTAAATCTTATGGGTATAAATTTTGAATTCTTTCGTGAGATTGAATGATTATTTCGTTAAAGTTGTGAGGCTAAATACTGTTTGAATTACTAAATGTAATTAAGGGCAAGAAAACATTGATAGTATTCGAATGACTCGAGTGTTGTTATTATCTCCATTATAAACTTTGACTTATAGTGAAATCTTATAATGCTCTCTTCGTGGAGTAGGTTTCACTGACCAAACAACGTAAATCCGGATGTGATTCATGTTTAGGTTTTTTTATTTTATTGTTTGATTGCTTGTTTTATGCAACAATTGGTATTAGAGCAAAGCTTGGTTGAGTTGAAGTGAATCGACGATAAAAGAAGGAAAAGTAAAAGTCGATATATTTAATGGGAAGGATCTTGATTTCAAGAAGATGCAAATTAAGGATTACCTATATCAAAAGAATGTGCACTTACTCATATCTAAGAAGAAGCTAAGATTGGTGAAGGAAGTTGATTGGGATTTGTTGAATAGAGAATCGTTAGGTGTTGTTTGTCTGACATTTGCTCATAATATCATGTTTAAAATCATGAAAGAGAAGACCACTGGGGGACTAATGAGTGCTCTATCAAATATGCACGAGAGTCTTCTGCAGTTAACAAGGTTTACTGGATGCAACTTTAGTTTCACTTAAAGAGGGCGATAATAGCCTTCACCAGCCATAGTTAAAAATGAAATAAAGGAAAAAAAATTAAAAAAATTGTCAATGTCGGCATTGGTCGTGTCATGTAGGACGATTGGCGTTTACGTAAGCAATTCCTAGCCACAATTGGCTAGAAGTACTAAATTGGCATAATTTTAAGATTTAAAACTGAATTGCTTGTCATATAATAAGTTCATGACACAATTAACTCCATTAATGCAGTTCAAATGTTATGAGTTCTCCTCATAACTTCTCAATGAAATCAACTCAAGTGTTGCAATCTTGTAAACTTGAAGATTAAACCTAAGTTTGATCTTCTAACTCGTTAGATTTGCCCCCATCGTCCAATAAATCTTTTACTCGTTTTGCACAATATGGTGCTTCTGCTGCCTGGCAGGGGCAACATTTTTGCCTCTTTTTTTTTTGGGGGGGGGGGGGCGACATGATTGCCTGATCGGCCAGATTTCGGGTGGGGTTTGGACTATTGCCACCTCAACATAATTTCAGATTCGGATTGGATTGGGTCTTGAGTCATTTTTATGGCTGGTTGAACGAGCTGCTAGAGGTCACACCGTTGCCAACTGAACATGAATTCTCAATAATTGAACAATAAACCCTTTCATTCGACTATATCAACTAGCTGGACCAGTCAGGCCAAGTGCATTACGTGGCCATTTTCAACGGATATACAAATCAATTGTATATTGCATGTGGTTGGAATTATAAATTGATAGACCATCAATTAGGGGGAAATTACCTAATCGGTTCTAAACTTATTGTACAAATGTCAATTGAGCCCTATGCTTTCCAATTTTGTCAATGCATTTTTGAACCTTTGTGCGAAATTTTAAAGTAGTCCTTTTCGGCCAATTTTTGCCAAAAGTCGTTGACGTGGGAGAGTGCCATGTAGGACGGTGTCAACGAATTCCAGCGAAAATTACTAGAATGATTGCATTAGAATTTTGAGCAAGTTCAGGACTAAATTGGTACAATTAAAAAGTTTAGGACTGAATTGATACTTATTCAATAGGTTTAGGACCGACTAGGTAATTTTCCTCATTAATTTGAGAAAACGATGCCATATAGGAATAGTCATAAAACTTGTCAAATTGGTCTAATCAAGTCATTTTGGACAAGCCATTGCTTTGTGCCAAGAAGATGATGATTATTGTCGCTTGATCTTAGTGTTTTGTTGAGGATGTTTCCATTAGCAAACCGCTTTGGCATTTATATATACTTCGCACCATCCACTAATTGACCTTTGATTTATGGGCTGTCATTAGCACGACAATTTAGCATACTTTTCTTATATGCAACATGCATCTTCATACGAGCCAACTTGGGAGCTAAACTCCTCCTTGATTTGGTACCGATCCGTGTTCCTTATTCGAACTCCGCCTTGTGCCTTTGACTTTGTTATATTTTAAGGGCTTGCGGGATTTACTCCACCGGATCGATATTGAAGAAGAATGATCGTGATCTACTTTTGCCAACTTACAATGAAGCGTCGGACCAAAAAAGTTGTCATACAAGTGGACAAACAATAAGCTCATTACTACTCACCCACAATGAGCACATTTATGCTTGATGGCCGTCATGATTCGAGATAGCGCGTTCGGAGTTCTTCTGACCAGGCAAAGAATCCGAGGAGTTCTTCCTCTAGAGTATCTATGAGTCGTTAAGAAGGAAAAATTTCCTTGGGAGTTCTTTCGCAAGGGCTAAAGCTCCGAGGAGCTCTTCCTCTAGTGTCAAAATTTAAGCATTTCTTTGCATTGATCCCTATAATGGGACGGATGCTATTTGTCACACTTTTTTACTACTTGTCATTCATTGATCGCCACTGGTCCAATATAATCCGACGACCCCTCAACAGTAATATATAAAGAGTAATACGAGACACGGGTACTTTTTCCAGCACTTCTCTTTCAAGAATACAGCTCTCTTCTCAACCTTAAAAGTTCATCATTTTCTCTTTCTCTCCTCCAAATTTTCCGCAATTCCAAATGCTAACTTAGGCATCCGAGGGCCAATCATGTTACAAAATCTGGACACATTGACCCGTTTGTTCTGGTGCGAACCAATCTTCCAGTGCATTTGTAGATCAAGTTCGTCGTTCCCATTTCCGGCTTTAAGGTGTGTACATTAAGACTGTTCTTATATTATGAACTCTCTTCCTAATATCTCCATAAAATCAACTCATGGTGTTACAATCTTCTAAACTTGATGGATTAAGCCTAATATTGATCTTCTAACTATTAAGATTTACCCTTTCATCCAATAAAACTTTTTATGCACAATAGAAATTTCTATCTCGTTATGCAGACTTGGTGCTTCCGTAGGCCGGCAAGCGCAAAATAATTGCCTTTCCCAGACCCAAAAAAATTGTTTCAAATTCGGATTGGATTGGACTAGGGCACATTGACTTTTACGGTCAGCTCGAGTTGGGTCTTGCGTCAATGTTTTGGCCGGTGGAACGAGCTAATAGAGGTCACACCATCGCCCACTCCACTTGAAACCTCAATAATTGAACAATAAGCTGCGATAACAGCTAAGTTGTTGTTTTAAATACATGCATTGTGTAATCTAGATTTGTTTGAAGAATATATTATGACGTTCGATAAAAAAAAATGAATGAAGATATCTAAGAAGTGCTACTTATTTTAATATTGATGAGCATTTCTTGAGTTTTGGCCAACTTTAGCTGTATACT